>PVIR01004662.1:0-77360 GCA_004026965.1 Petromus typicus
CACTTTCTGGTTTATAGACGATGCTGTCTGTGCCCAAACATGATAGAAGGGATAACCCAGATCCTTCTGCTCTCCTCTTAGGGTGCTGCCCACTGACCCCATTCATGAGAGTTCTACCTCTGTGCCTATGTTTTCATGAGTTTCTATAGACATATAATATTTTGTACTGAGAACAGATTTGTTAAAGTTGTCAGTAAAGCCATACCATTATAATTTCTTTTTATTTTTTGTATTTGGTTGGATTTGTAAACAAGGTTTTGCATGGTGACCTTAAACTCATCATGTAGCCCTGGGTGGCCTTCAAACTTCAGTCCTCCCACCCCATTTTTCCAGGGTGCTGGGATGACAGGCATGAGCCACCATGCTCTACTCATCTTGTTTTTTAAGCTATTATGTTTATACATAAAAAGATTTGGAAGTGGGCCGGGGATTTAGCTCAGTGGTTCAGGCACCTGCCCAGCAAGCGTAAGGACTGGAGTTTGATCCCCTGGTAACCACATACAACAATGCTGAGTGTGGTGACTCAACCCCATCAGCAATCAGTACCTAGCACCTTTGGGCTGAGGGGTTAACTCAGTGCCACCACACCTGCCTTACAAGTACATGGTCACGCGTTTAATCTCTAGTACCGCAAAAAGATGTGTCATGTGCATGTACCAATCCCCTACAGTGAGTATAATCATTATATACTGAAAACATGAACTAACAATTTTTAAATTTCAACATTAGGATTTTAGGGGGGGAACATTAAGTTCATACACCTTCCCACTCATACCACTCTTCCTCTACCACAATGCCAGGAGTGGTGGCTCACACCCGCAATCCCAGCATTCGGGAGACAGAGGCAGGAGGATTACTGTGAGTTCCAGGCTAGCCTAGGCTATGTAAATGAGCTCAGGGCCAGCCTGAACTACAAAGCAAGACCCTGTCTCAACAACAACAACAAAAAAAACAGATTTGGAAGAATGTGTAGCAGAGCAACCGGGTTGGCAGAAAACCTTTTTACTTTTCATTGAATTTCTTTTAATTCAGTTTTTCTCTAGTAGACAAAGCTTACTATAACTTTAAAGTGCTCTCTAAAATTAAATTTGAAAAGTTGTCTAACACTAGCCTTCCCTTTATTTGTACCCTAGGACACCACAGGAACCACAGAAAGCCAAACAAGCGCTCCAGAGCCTGCCAAGAATTTCTCAAACAATGTCAGCTAGCAAGCATCGCTTTGCCTTTGTAGGGGCTCTGAACCAAACCTTCTCCAAGAGCACACCATTCTTTCCATCCCCTGTCACACACTCCAGGTCACTTCAGTGCCCTAAAGACATTTTTTCCAACATCACTGATTACTATTCTTTCAACTGTTTTCTCCTGTCTCTTCCTGTGCCCTCCTCCTCACCCAGCTTTAAGCTTTAATTACCTGAAGACACTAGGAAACTCCATCCTCCTGCCTGGCCTCACTTGACTTTAAATACAATCAAGAAAGTAACAAACACAAGTCAATCGATGTTTTTAAACATAATACAGTCAAATTCATTTCTTTCAAACGGTGTCTAATAATTCACCTTCAATCCACAGAATCCACTTTGTTCTGCTTACTGCAAATCTACACCAGAGTCTACTATATTTCTCCCACCAAGACCCTTACTCTTTCTCCACTACTCAACTTGGGTTTTCTTCCCTAGGGCAGGGCGGGGACTGGGGGGATTACCAGGGACAGAAACCCAGGGAGTGCTGAGCTACAATCCCACCCCTTTTTTGGTTTTGGGAGGTGTTTGTTTGCTTGTTTTGAGACGGTCCCATTGTGTAGTTCAGGTTGGTCTTGAGCTCACTATGTAGCCTAGGCTGGCCTCAAACTCACAACAATCCTCCTGTTTCAGCCTCCTAAGTGCTGGGATTACAGGCACGGACTCCCATGTCGGCCCTGTTTGTTTTTTGAGAGAGTCTACTGAGTTGCTCTTGGCTATCTCTCCTGCCTCAGCCTTCTCCTAGCTAGGATCACAAGCACATGCCTGTTCCAACCTTTTTACTTTCATTCAACCAGCCTTTCTGAGGTAAGAGCTAAGTGGGGCAAAGAAAGCAGGTATAGTAATGAATCAGACATTGTCTTATGAAAACTAATATAATTTCTAAAACTAATAGTTTCCAAGCATGTAGCAGCCTTCAGTATCTATTGCTATCTCTGTCATTATCATCAATAGTAACTGTAGTCTGTAGGTTCCCAAACTAATACAGAAGATATACATACAGAACAATAGTTTAAGACCAGAAAGACAATGTGGAGACTTTGGAATTTCATTCCAGAAGGCTTCCAGCTCTCAAAATGGAAGGCAAAGCTTTTCTTCTTTAGCATTAGTGTGATAAGTAACAATATAAAGAGATTAAATTGGCAGCCAGTTGCAGTAATGATAAGGAGGGGGAAATTATTACAAGTTAGAGACTGTCTCTCTCTAGCCCTTTCCTCAAACATCAGAAAGGGAGAAGAGAAAAATGAAACACTCATCCAGCACTGGCTTCTGTCTTCTAGATGAAAAACAGAAGATCAATTTAGGGGCCTTACCTTATCAAAAGGAGGATTTTAACTCATTGGTGAGAGGGGTGGGGTCCTGTTTATGACACAAGCCAAGCCCCTCCCTTTTGGTGAGAGAGTACAGGGCACACAGCCTCCTCCTGGTCCTGGTCCCCTTCCTCACAGAGAATTCGTTGGTACAGGGCTGGGGGGCAACGGCAATCAGCCCACCAGCCATCTGCCTGGAAAAGACCAGGCATGCTGGGATGGAGGGCTGGACTCGGAGGAGAAGCAACATAACCAGGCATCTGTGAAGAGAGAGGCCCCGGGGGAACTTAGAAGGATGAAACCTGTAACGTCAACATCTGCCCCAAGGGAAATGACACCAGTGCAACCAGGTTCGAAGTCAACGTCCAGGCCAGACTGGGAACCTGAGCTGGACAAGAGATCTCTCACCCAGCCAGAGACTGGGCCAGAAAAAAGATCCAGAACCCCGGCAGAATGGAAAACTCAGCAGGAATCCAGTACCCAACGGGAATTTGCATCAGAGCAAAGACATCTCACCCAACAGCAGCCCTTCACCCAACAGGAAGTTGAATCCCAGCAGGAACCTAGAACACAACAAAAATCTGTGTTGCGTCAGAAATGTCTTGCCTCAAAGCAATCACCTCCTGCCCACAGGTTGTACTTCAATCCACAGGAAGCTGCCTTACTGAAGGGCCCTGATCCAGAAAAAGTGCCTACAACTACAACTCAACAGGAACCAGAATTGGGACTAAAAAGTGTAGTCCAGCCAGGACCTGTGCCAACAGAGCCACCTCTTGCTCAAAAAGCTGAATTAGCACCAATATCCCAGGAAATATCTGGACCTAAAAAAGAACCACCTGCCCAGATGGAGTCTACATCACAAAACAGACCTGAACACTCAGCCCCTAAGGCCCAGCAAACACCCCCAGTCCAAGAAGCTAAACCCAAGGGGAGACCTTTGACAGAGTGGGGACTTCTAACAAGACTGCATGAACTATCTATACAGCGATCAGCCCAAGAGTGGAAGGCATTTTTTGAATGGATCACGGATTCAGACTCAGAATCGGATGTTAAGTCATCAGAGAAAGATCCTTCAGCCATGGGAGTAGGAACACTGGTCCCAGGAGTGAAGTTAACCTCCAACATGAAACCTGGCTCTGAAAAAATGACAGTACGTGGTGGAAGGTTACTACCTGGGAAGACTAGTGCCCAGGATCACAAGCGCTATCAAGACCCAGGTGAGTCTGACCGTGCTGGAAATGCAGCCCTCCAGGGAGGGCCATGCACTCACTCAAAAAATGCTAAGAACTGTTTAGTTTAGTTTTGTTTTTACTGAGACCTTTTTTGTAGGATTAGTTCAAGTCATCCTTTAACAAGCTTGTGAGATAAATACCAACATCTCCAGTTTTTATATAGAAATTAGCATTCCCATTTTATTTTTTTTCAACATGCCTATTTTAAAGAAAAAGAAGAATCTTGCACAAAGACACCCATTAGGCCATCTCAAACTCAAGATTTAAGCCTGAGTCTTTCTCCTTTTCCCAGGGTGACTTTTTTTTTTTTTTTTTTTTTTTGTACCAGGGATTGAACTCGAGACCTTGTACTTGCAAGGCAGGCACTTAGAAGCACTAAGCTAAATCTCCAGCCCAGGGTCCCTTTCTAAAAAGAATTCAGGTAGCATAAATAGGAAAGAGGCCTGGGCAAGGGACCAAGAAACTAGGAATGCCACTGCCCTCCTCCCAGTATTCCTTCATCCACCCTGCCCTCCTCCCTGTATTCATTCATGCACCAAATCTGACAACGCCCTGGCAGCGCAGGGCTGAGTGTGGACCTTACCCTTCTAAGTTTCCACGTAGACAAGGTGAACATCTGGGGAATTCATAATCTCTGAGTTAGCCAGGTCTAAGCCCTTCTGGGAAGACAATGGCGCTGCGGCCAGCTCCTCCTTGGGACTCTGCTCAGAACGCACTTGGTGTCTCGGTGCCCTGGGAGAGACGGTGTACAAACGCAAGGGTGGCTGGCAGTGGTGCCAGAGGGCGATGGGCCGAGGCTCTGGGGCTTCCTGGGCGCTTCTGAGGGGACCCTGGGGTGCTGGCTCCAGCTCCTGGACACTCAGGCCCTAATCCTCCTTTCTCAGGCTCAAAACCCTTGCAGTGGAGAAGGGAGAAGGCAAGTTTACTGGTGAAATGGTGGGGTACCTTCTGATGTAGCCTGAAAGGGGTAAACAAGGCAGCTCCCCTTCTGAAGCTAAGGGCACCTGTTAGGCCACAGTACGGAGGGCAAGCGAAGCTCGTCTCTGCCCAGAGGCCTGTCCCCGCCGGAAGGGCCGGACCCACCCTCAAAGAACTGAGGTGAACAGGGTATCAATGTCTCGGTGCCAGTGCCGGTGGTATGCTTTGGTAAGAAAAGAAGAGGGTTCAAGCCTTTCTGAGAACAGCGTGGAGATGTTTCTCTAGAATTCCAGGCCCCAGTCTCAAGGGACACCGAGCGCAGCAGCCAATGAGACCCTCTTTCAGGTACTCACAGCAGATGACGGGTGAGTGTGCGCAAGCGCGTGCTCATGCGCAAGCCTCGCCCCTCAGCTTCCCCGCCTTTTCCCAGCCACACCCACTCCCTCTACTTCCGGTCCTCTCCATGTGCCCGGCCAGTGTCTGAGGCTGGTGAGCAGGCACCCGGCCATCCCCTTCTGACTCCTCTCATTCTGTGAGGAAAAATAGGGTAGAAGGGGGCCAAGGATTTAGCTCAGTGGTTTTGGCGCCTGCCTTGTAATTGCAAGGGCCTGGGTTCGATCTCTGATAACCACATAACAACAGTGCTGGACATGTAGATTCACGCCCAGCAGCAATTAGTATCACATACAAAAAAAATTTAAAAAGAGAATAGAGGGAGGAGAAATAAAATCAAAACAGGATTCTAGCTGTTCAGGAGGCTGAGGCAGGATGATCAGGAGCTCGAGGCCATCCTGAGCTACATAGCGAGTCCTTGTCTCAAAAAAATAAAAGAAAAAACCTAGGACTGTATCTCAGTGGCACAGGGCCCACAGGTTTGATGCCCAGAATTAGAAAAAATCTGAGTCATGGAAGAACTGTAACAGTGAGGGGGAGAAGAGGTGGGATTTCTTCCTCCAAGGTTCCCAGGCACAGTCCCCCTCCAGGGCTGATCCCGCCCCTCCTGCCAGTGGTCGGGCCGAGGTGGCTTCTAGGGGATCCCTCCGTGGGAAGGTGAGTGGGATAGCGAGGCTGAACACTGACTGAGAACCAGGCTTCCGGTTGGCATGGCCTCCACCGGGCTCCCCGCGAGTCCTGGCCCAAGGATGCTTTTTTGCTGCCTACGGGGCTGCATTTCTGTTAGCCGAGGGCTCTTTAATGCATACCAGCGGGCGGAGCCAAGCTTCCGGCCCGAGGGGTCAGGGGCGGAGCCCGGCCGGGAGCCGGGCCAGGATTGCTCAGGGGGCGGAACCCAGAGAGGAGCACGCCCGGCATTGGAGGGTTTGGGGGCCTGGCGATGATACGGAGTAGGGATTGGCCCTCGCGGCCCAGCCGGGCAACAGGAGTTGGGCCCTACGCGGGACCGCAGAGAATTGATGGAGCCGGCCGGGGGATCGGGGCCCGCTGGGGCCCGGGCTTCGAAGAATGAGAAAGAAGGGTTGAAGAGCCGCAGTCGTCGGCGGTGGCGAAAAGCCAAAGCCAAAGGTGAGCTCGCGGGCTCGCGGTAGCCCGGAAGCAACCATGCACCTCTTGCGCGGCACCCAGCTTCGAGTGGAAGGACACACTGCCACGCGAGGGGGATGCCCGTGGTCTAGCCCATTGCGGTCCTGCGTGGGGGAGCATGGACGGTCTTTTGTGGGAAGGGGGTGATGGGAGAGCGGAATGTCCCACTGGGGCAGAGAAACTACCGGAGTCTCACTCAGTCTCGCCTTAGGAGCAGTCTGCAATACGAGTCTTTTTGCTCAAAGTTCGCGCTCTGTTCCGTATTCGCTGAGAGACCTAGGACGACAGCTGTTCTCCGTGTTCCCTACCTGGGAAATGATTTAGGAAACGATTTTCAGGTCCCTATCGCTGTTGACTTGATAATGGGGTAGTGTTTAGCAGCTGTTGCCCAAAGAGGATGTTTAGGGATGAGTCGAGGAAAGGTAGGAAGGGGTGCCTGGTAGTGGGAAGCGCAGCTCAGAGTAGTCCTCCAGCACTTAGCCAGCCCTTAGCCAGCCTTGCATCCATTTGTTGGCATCCCACCTGCACCCACCCGGCTCCGGCTCCGGCTCCGGCTCCACCCGCTGGGGCCTATCTGGTGACCCATACCTCTCCTGGAAAGGTTCTCCACGTTGGCTTTTAACTTTCATATTCTCTTTAAAGAAAAGGAAGGGCCTTTGCCTGGGTTTCCTAGATCTCAGAAGACTAGAGAAGGGCTGACACAGACCAACAGAAATAGTGCAAGCCTCAGACAGAAGCAGGCGTTAAGCCCTCCTTCAGTAGCAAGTCTTTGCCAATCTAAGTAAAGAATTACTTAGGAAAGAAAGTAATGTGCCCTTCCCCCAGGCTCAAGGACCCCAAACTTACCCCTCCCCCACACACCTGCATTATTCATCAAGGTTAGAACTAAAGTTGGCTCAGAGTAACCCACAGCTGAAACAGACGGAGCTCAGACTGGAGGCCGTCTGCCATCATAGAAGACTCTGAGCCTCCCAAACTGGGCAGCATCGACCAAGGTGCAGAGCCTGGGCACTGCAGACCGAGTTCTTTAGGCTCAGAGGGATGACATCTTGGTCCAGAAGCTCATTCTTTCCCTGCCTCGGCTTTCTAAGCTCTACAGTGAGCAAAACGATCGTAGGACCAGTCTGCTGTGAGCTTCACCTAGTATGGTGTTTGGTACCCAGCAAGCCCTCGGGGAATGTGGAATGATTATTGTTAACAGTACCCCCTAATCAGGGGCTCCCTAAGATGGGACTGTGTGTGCCTTGTTTACTCTCTCGTGTCAGAGCCTGTCATGTCAATACTCTGGCACTCAGATACTTATTGGATTAACAACCAGCGGAATGTGTGCAGTGTAATATCGGGATATTAATACTCATGCCTCCCTCAGGGCTATCTGGAGGAGTCTCCCCGTGCCTGCCTTTTCACAGACTCACATAGAGTCCTTCCCCTAAGCTGTGAGATTTGCCTGCCATTTCCTGAGGTCCTTTGTGGTGCCAGGCTTCAGACCAGTGAATCAGACTCCACCCCCTGCCCCCAAGGGCATCCAGGCTGGCTGGAGCAGTCCTTAGGGTCATTTTGCTCTTGCCAGTAACCGGAAGATCACCCCTTTTCCCAGATGATGACACTGAAGTCCTGAGCGACGGAGCTTTCCGACCTGGCCAGTCAAGGCAGAGAGGTGGCCCACTCCACCCCCCTCGGGCCCAGGAGTGTGTGAGTTGGCAGTTGTTGTGGCTACCAGCCTTGATTCCAGGCCCACAAGATTCTGGTCACACAGTCATTCAACAGACATTCACTGAACACCTAAAGGTGTCAGGGCGGGGCGCTCAGCAAGAGGCAGGACAGACAGTGGAGATGGGGACACAGATGTTCATCAAATGAAACTATTATCACCAACTGTGATAGATACAACTGAGAAAAGCCCTGGGCAGTGAAAGAGGGAAGCTTCCCAAGGAAATGACATTGGCCCAAGGATGGACAGTGTTAACTGTGGATCGAGGGGGCAGGAAGGACAGAGGGCAGCGTGGAGAAAGACCTTGAGTGGAGAGAGCAGCACGTGACCACACAGGGGAGCTCGGGGAGGGAGGGAGGGAGGACACAACAGGAAGCTGGGCAGCAGGCTGAGAGAGGAGGGTGTTACCTGGCCAGGGGGTCAAGTCCGAATTTGGAGATATGTCCTGAGAACCAGACAGGTGGCCTTGGAGGGTTAGGAGCGTGTGCTCCCATTTACAGCTTGGAAAGACCCTGTGGATGCTGTGCATGGGACAGATTAAAATCACACACACACAGAGCTTTAGAATTATCCAAATGAGCATCTGTGGGCCAGGGGTGGGCCAGAAGGGGGCAGAGGAGATGGGAGAAGTCTGCTTCTGTCTGTCTGTCTGTCTCTCTCTCTCTCTCTCTCTGTCTCTCTCACACACGCACACACACACCAGAACACATCCAAACAAGTGTTTACATTGACACACATATGTACACTTGTCCACACAAGCTCACAAGCCAGGAAAAATGGAGGTATACTCATAAGCTAAGAAATACACATCAGCCCTGACACATGAATACCAAAACCTTTGGTGCTCAAGGAACATGAAGGTATGCTGAGTGAGAAAAAGCCAACACACCCACACACAGGCAGGACACACTAGCTATGACCTATACCTATAAATGCACATGCTTGCATGTGAACCCGAAAGATACTCACACCTGACTATCCAGAAAGCAACCCGTAGAGGTACAGAAAAAAGGAGCAACAGGGCCGGGGATTTAGCTCAGTGGTTCTGGCGCCTGTCTTGCAAGCACAAAGGCCCGAGTTCATCCCCCGGTAACCACACACAATACTGAATGTGGAGACTCACACCCAGCAGCAATCAGTACCACATACCACAGTGCCGGGTGTGGTGACTCACGCCTGTAATCCCAGCACTCGGGAGGCAGAGGCAGGAGGATTGTGATGTGAGTTTGAGGCTGAGCTCAGGGCCAGCCTGAACCACAAAGGGAGACCCTGTCTCAAAAAAAAAAAAAGGAGCAACAGAGAGACACAAAAACGCAAGCAGGCACCAGTAGTGCTGTCCAGGGGCTGCCCGCTCCTGGCTCTGTGACCTTGGCAGTCATGTCGCCCCTCTGTTTTCTCATCTGCCTAAAGAGGATGATAATGGTCCCCAGCTCATGAGTCATGGAGAGGATGACACACGTTACACCATGTGACGTACATGAAGAGAACAGTGCTGGCACACGTTTGCTTTCACGCCAACTCTCAGGCAGGGACTCAGTCACTTGTCCCCAGCTGCGTCTCAGACCAGCCCGCTTCAGAAGCCCTGGCCCCTCCTGGGCTCCAGACCTGGCCTGTCTCCATCCTGCCCCCACATCCTACCCCACAGCCCTTCTCACCCCTGCTGCATCCCCAGGAGCAGAAGACCAGGCAGGATCCAGTTTTCAACAGATTTTTAGGTCAGAGTGCTGGTGCCCAGTCAGCTGAACAACCCCTCTGCTCCCGACCTCTGTCCTACTCATGCCATGTTCACCCATGGCCCCAGTGCCCTCTGCCTGGCATTCTTAAGAAGTTTCTGGCAACCTCTGAATCCTTTCCTGTTTCCAGCTAAGCAGGCCTTCAGGGAACTGCCTGGGGCAGGGGGCAGGGCAAGGCCTGCAGTCGCCAGGATCTGGGACCTAGCCTCTTCCCCGTGGCTTGGTGCATGTCCCTTGTACAGTCAGCAGCGTCCTCTTTCCTCACCTTTCACAAAGACCCCTGCACCACTGAGGAAGCAAATGAGATAGTTTAGAAAAGAGAAACTGCAGAGTGAGGAAATACGTAGCAAGTGCATCCAGCACTGTACTATAAAACAGAAGACCCTACCTCCAGAGACCTAGACTCTCCAAAGGGAAATGGAACACACCACATCAAAAAGAAGTTGTGTCGTACATTATATAGCGACTCTTGCTACAGGGGAAAATGACCCAACTTACCACCTCCGTGTAGCTGAGCAAACTTGCTGCACAAACAAAACACAGAAAGTGTATCCGTGGATGGGGAACAGAGGCCGAGCCCTTGCCCAGCCTGTGGGAGGCCCTGGGTTCCATCCCTGGCACCACAAAAAGAAGGAAAAGAAAGTGACACGCAGGAGGGGCTATATAAAGCATGTCACTCACCCCTATAGACAGAATGGTCAAGTAGTTTTCAAGAAAGTCAGATGCACCTGCAAGCAATTGCCTGATGAGTGGCTTGAGCTAGTGTCTTGCTGTCACAACCACCAATCTGAACTGCCTCCGGAAGTCCCTGTCTGTCTGTCCATCCTTTCCGTGTATTTGCAGCCCTGAGAGGAGAACAGTCCTCCCTACTCGGCCTTGTTGGTCCTCACTGGGCCTAGCTATGCTGTCTTCCTTCTTCACATATTTTTTGAGTCCCTGCTATCCACTCAGCCACATGGTAAGCTCGAGGGCCACCTGCTCTCCCCATGAGAATGACAGTCAGGGCCTCAGATCTGCTCAGGCCCCTGCCTAGGCTGGAGTGTTACGGAGTACCTCAAGCTAGGCTTGAAGGGTAGGCACAAGCCAGCCAGGCAGGGAGCTTATGCACCAGCCTGAATAAAGTATCTCCCCTCCTCTGTGTCCCCATATGCACGGTGAGGGTGGCCGAGCAGGGTGGGCTGTGCTGGGTAAGTGGCTGGTACCGGTTATCCAAGTGGGAATACCTTCTACTAGATCCTACACCCCGGACTCCTGGCTGAGCTTGGCACTGCCCTTAATCAGCTTTTGTCCTCCCTAGAGGAACAAGCGGGACTGGTCACTCTGTCTCTTCTTCCAGCAGCTGGGGCCGCCTGTGCCAGGACCAGCCTGGGGGTGGGGACCAGAGATCACTGAGCATTTGGCTCCTGAAACCCACTCTGAGAGGGAGGTGGCCCAGCTGGGTGACAGGGGACAGCGTGTTTAGGACAGAGGCAGGGAGTTGGGGGGCCTGCATCCCTGTGTCTAAAGGGGAGGGGCTGGCACTGGACTCCTGGGCACTATGACAAAGGAGCCTGGGACTGGGGCTGGCAAGGACCAGGAGGGGCAGGGACTTGGCCTCTATGCTCTGTTTACAGCATGTGTCTCCACTGTCCTTTCTGGGAGGGTGGCCACACCCTGAGCTGGCTAGCCCCTCCTCTCATTTATGGCCCCAAGCTGCTACCCGCACTAACAGCAGACCTGCTGCCCCAGCTGAGGGAGCCAGCTCCAAAGAGGCCTGGAGGGGTGAGTGCTCAGCCAGCGGAGAAACAGGAATGGCTGCTGCCTGACCCTAGGACCTGGGAGGGAAAGGGGACAGGGGGCAAGGAGCCAGGCAGGGCCCAGGCTGCAAGAAGAAAGTCCCATAGGCAGATGGTGGCATCCCCACCAAGAGGGCAAAGGCGGCTTGTCCAGGCCACCCAAAAACTAAGACAGCCTGAGTTCCTGGGGAGAAAGAGATCCCAGGGCAACCTGACTCAGGCAGAGTACAGGCTTTTCTGAGGACGAGCGAGAGGCCTGGCCTTGAGTCTCGGGACAGAGACCAACACAGGCAGCAGTGTGCACCCAGGGGTCTGGTTTGATTCAGTGCTGCCGCTGTGCACCCTCCAGCTCCTGACAAGCCAGTTCCTTCTCCTGGAACGCGGGGATGCCAGCAGCCATAGAGATGCAAGCATAGGCAGTCTGAATCCCAGAGAGCGCAGGCCCTAAACCCACAGACACATAGGAAGCCAGAGCACAGGGCCCGGCACAGAGAAGCTCAAGGTCAGTGGTGGCAATAGATACCGAAATTCCAGACAGAGGGGCAAGGCTGGCCATGCAGTCTAACTGGACAGGCCCAAAGGCCAGCAGGCCTGGCCGGAGAAGAGACTCTGCGCTTCGGGGACTCCACAGGGGAATGGGAAGAGCTAGACTTCAGAGGGTTTTTCCTTCCAGGCTTAGGGGCAGGAGTGAGTCAGAGAAGGCTAGAATTATGAACTTCAGGGTTCAGGGGGAGCTGGGTCCTGGGAGGTGGGAATGGGCGGTCAGGTGCTCAGTGCTCCCAAATACTGCTGTAGAGGAAGAGCCTGTGGGCCTAAGAAGGAAAGCAAGGATCCTGAGGTCAGGGGCCAGCTGGAAGGCCAAACCTCTCAAAACAAAGGAGGAGCCCTGGGCCCCAGGAGGGGGAAAGGAAATCAGGTGCCTGAACTCTTAAATCCCTGGAAGGAAGGAAGAAGGGGGAGATGGACTCCCACGTCCGAGGGAAGATGCAAATACTATGAAGTCAGATTTCTTTTTCCTTTTGTGGGGAGCTGGGTGTTGAACCCATGGCTTTTACACTAAGCTACATCTCAGCCTTTTATTTATTTATTTTGAGGGGGATTTTTTGTTTTGTTTTGTTTTAAAATAAGGTCTGACCGTGAAGCCCAGGCTGGCCTTGAACTCTTAGCACTCCTCCTACCTCCGTCTCTTAAGGGCTACAATTGCAGGCCTACTCCCCCCCTACCTGGGCTTGTTTTTTATTTATTTTGTGACGGAGACTCTCACTAAGTTACCCCAGCTGGGTTTAATTTTTTTTTTTTATTTCCTTTTTTGAGACAGGGTTTCACTTTGTAGTTTAGGCTGGCCCTGAGCTCAGCCTCAAACTTACATCACAGCAATCCTCCTGCCTCTGCCTCCTGAGTGCTGGGATTACAGGTGTGAGCCACCACACCCGGCACTGTGGTATGTGGTACTGGTTGTTGCTGGGCGTGAGTCTCCACACCCAGTATGGTATGTGGTTACCGGGGATTGAACCCAGGCCCTTGCACTTGCAAGACAGGTGCTGGAACCACTGAGCTAAATCCCTGGTCCCTGGGTTTAATTTTATAACCCTCACTGTCAGCCTGGGACCATCAGCATGTGCCTGCCCTCTCAGTTCCGGATACTAGATTCTTGTGGGCTCAGCAGATTGCTTGGATCCCTAGCTCCAAGAAAGAGGGGATGACCAGAGACAGCAGATTTCTGAGCCACCAGTAGGAGACAGCAGGCACCCTTGTGTCCTGGGAGTGAGGTCTAGGGCCTGGATCCCTCGGCCGAAGGACAGGGAGACTGAAGACTTAAACCCAGCTTCTGAAAAGGAGGAAAGTTACAGGAAGCTTGGACTCACCAGTGTTGAGGAAGGAGAGGGATGAAGTTCTAGGGTCCTGGAGACATGGGGATAACTTTCTGAGTGTGCAGGAGGAGGGAGCTGGAGGCTTGGGCCTCTGGACATGAAGAGGCTGAGGGCCAGGGCTCAAATGCTGAGCTGGAGAGAGGAGGTCTATAGGCCCGAGCAAGCCAGGGGCAATCCCAGCCAGGGCTAACAGGCCTCCTCACCTGCCCACAGCCTCCCGGCTCATACACACCATGGACCTGCGCACGATGACACAGTCGTTGGTGACTCTAGCAGAAGACAACACAGCCTTCTTCACCAGCCAGGGTCCCGGGGAGACAGCACGGCGGCTGGCAAGCGTTTTTGCAGGTGTGCGAGAGCAGGCGCTGGGGCTAGAACCAGCCCTGGTCCGCCTGCTGGGAGTGGCGCATCTCTTTGACCTGGACTCAGAGACGCCGGCCAATGGGTACCGCAGCCTGGTGCACACAGCCCGCTGCTGCCTGGCACACCTGCTCCACAAATCCCGCTATGTGGCCTCCAACCGCCGCAGCATCTTCTTCCGCGCCAGCCACAACCTGGCTGAATTGGAGGCCTACCTGGTTGCCCTCACCCAGCTCCGCGCTTTGGCCTACTATGCCCAGCATTTGCTGGCCACCAACCGGCCGGGGGGGCTCTTCTTTGAGGGAGATGAGGGGCTCACCGCTGAGTTCCTGCGCGAGTATGTCACGCTGCACAAAGGCTGCTTCTATGGCCGCTGCCTGGGCTTCCAGGTGAGCCCCCTGCGCCGGGTCCCTCTGGGCCAGTGGTAAAGGCACTGGCTGCTGCCAACCTGGCCCGGTACTTTACTAGAGTAGCCACAGCAGGCAGTACTATTTGATTTCAGAAGCAGAAACAGAAAGGGGAAGTGGGCTGGAGCTCAGAGCTAGCCTGGGAGCCAGATTTGTAGCCTTGGACCACTTCTGCCATACACTGAGAAACCCCTAACCTTTACGGCTTGTTTGCCAGGCTCTGCTTGGGAGTTATTTGATGTCCCCTATCTGGCCCCCGAAGTCCCTTGACTTTGAGACCACAATGAGGATGGTCCACATTGTTTGAAAAGGCCTGTCCTGTACGGTGTACCGCGAGTCACACCCACGGGAGTCTGGAGGGAGTCGAGGGTGCCAGCCATAGCTGCCAGACCTGGTCCTCTTTCAAGTGACGACAGAATCCCAGGAATGCCAAGGCGGCCCTCGGGAGGAAGTGAGGAAGACCTGGCGGTGCCCACGCTCCTCCGTGGCCCCAGCTGGAGGCCTTCTACTCCCTGCTCACCCCAAAGCACCATCAGAGAGACAGAAAGTGAGGCAGCCTAAGGCTGTCAGATGTGTGCAAAAACTGATTTGGGGATTTGGAGAATTAGGGGAACTTGGAGCGTCAGGCCCAGAGCAGAAACCCATCTTCCTCCTGTCTGGGGTCAGACCCAGCCTCTCTGCCACCATCTCCAGGCGCAGCAGGGAGCCCCGGTAGGAGAGTGTGAGGCTCCTTTCCACCCTCTCTGGGCCTCTCTCCCCCTCACTGATAGCCAAGCCTGGCGGTTTCTCGGCTTCCCTAGCCCACCCTACCACTGCAGGCTTCCCCCAAGCGCCAGCCCGGCCTCCACAGCTCAGCTGGAATCTAGAAACGTCCCCTCACTCAAGCTGAGTATGCAAATACCTTCCGCTCAGTTGAGCTAGCCAAGCCCGCTGTGTCCCAGGAGTGACACCGGAGTCACGAGAAAAAGATTCCGAACTGCCTAAACCAGTATCCCAGCCACAATGGTCAGGCACCCTGTGCCCTCTGGCCCACTAGGCCCACAGCCAGGGCCCCCGGCAAGCTGATAGCTTCCTGGCAAGGGCCTAGCACCCCCTCCCCCCAGCGCAGTCGGTGTGCAGCGCTGCAGGGCCACAGCCAGTGCCTGCAGAGTGGGCAGAAGAACTCCACTGCCGCTTGACACACCCTCCTCCAGCTCTGCTTCCTGTTTCAGCTGCCCATGGTCTCCCTCACTTCCTGTCCGCTCTCCGGGATGCTGTCTCCCCATCCCTCTGTGTGCCCATCGCTAAGGCTCAGACGACTCCCATCTGGCTTTTTGTCTGAAGACCCCACTGCCTGTCAGGCCGTCTCTCCATCACCCCATGTCTGTCCTCCCACCTACGCCTGGCTCCCACTGGCCTCCCACGCACAGTGACAGGTCTTACCCTAGTCCCTGTTTCTCTGCCCTCCCTACCGCCCCCCAGCTCACTGCTCCTCCACACTGGTGCTCCACCCTCTCCTCACCGCCTGTGCTCAGCTCGGCCCACCCAAGATCGGCACTTCCCGTGCCCTGTGCTCTGAGCACCCTCTTCTCATTGAAGCCCTCCAGCTGTTGTCTTCGCCTCGGCTCTTGTCGCTCCTTGACACCACTTTTGTCTTCATCTGTTCGCTTATCGCATCTCTTCAAGCCTTTAAGAACACCAGGCACACGAAGGGCCCAGTTGTGCCCAGCACACACAGGAGCTCGGGAAATGCTCACTGTGTGAAAGTCTCCCCCACACCCCTCTGCCCTCACCGCTGCCCTGTCCTGGGTGGGCGAGTGACCGGCGTCTCTCCACAGTTCACGCCTGCCATCCGACCCTTCCTGCAGACCATCTCCATCGGACTGGTGTCCTTCGGGGAGCATTACAAACGCAAAGAGACAGGCCTCAGTGAGTGCGACCCGGGCCCTGCCCACACCTCCCTGCCGGGTCCTCCTCCCCAGCCCTGCCCAGCAGTCTGACACCCTTCCCACCCCCAGGTGTGACCGCCAGCTCACTCTTCACCAGTGGCCGCTTTGCCATCGACCCAGAGCTGCGTGGGGCTGAATTTGAGCGGATCATCCAGAACCTGGATGTACACTTCTGGAAAGCCTTCTGGAATATCACGGAGATCGAGGTGTTGTCGGTGAGCACAGGCCAGGCGCAGGTCCTGAACTGTTACAGGTGTGGGGACATCACGCTGAGGTCTCGAGACCCACCCGGAACCACAGCAGTTCAGTGCCAGGCCCCAGGCCCAGGGATGGTGCATGACGGGAAATGCTGAGGGTGGCACGGCGGGCGTGTGGGGCACCCTCTCAGGCAGCCTCTCCCCTCACCCCTTCTCTTCCCTCCTACCAGTCTCTGGCCAATATGGCATCAACCACTGTCAGGGTGAGCCGCCTACTCAGCCTGCCACCTGAGGCCTTTGAGATGCCACTGACCTCTGACCCCAAGCTCACTGTCACCATCTCGCCCCCCTTGGCCCACACGGGCCCTGGGCCTGTCCTCGTCAGGCTCATCTCCTTTGAACTCCGTGAAGGACAGGTGAGGCCGCGACCTCAGCCTGAAGCTGAGCAGCAGAGGGAGTCCCTGCCCTCGAGCCCTCCTTCCTCCTGCCGCTTACACCTCTCCCTGCCCACCCTGTCACTCTGAGCACACCCCGAGGAGGTACAAGGCCCGAGCAGCCCCAGCCAGCCTCACCTCCTCCTCCCTCCTCCCCCCCAGGACAGTGAGGAACTCAGCAGGCTGGTGAAGTCCGAGGGCCCATGGAGCCTGGAGCTGCGGCCCCGGCCCCAGCAGGTGCCCCGCTCACGGTACCTGGTAGTGCACATCCATGGTGGTGGCTTTGTGGCCCAGACCTCCAAATCCCACGAGCCCTACCTCAAGAGCTGGGCCCAGGACCTGGGCGTCCCCATCATCTCCATCGACTACTCCCTGGCCCCCGAGGCGCCCTTCCCCCGCGCACTGGAGGAATGCTTCTTCGCCTACTGCTGGGCACTCAAGCACTGTGCCCTCCTCGGTAAGTCCCAGGTCCTGTGCCACAGCTCTTGCTCTTTCCCCACCCCAACCTGCTTCAACCCCAGCCACCTGCAGGGCCAGTGAACCCTGCAGCTCCTGACACCTCGGCCTCAAGGCCCCTGCCTGGCCCTTTTCCCCTCCTTCCTGCCCCTTTCACCCTCTGCCACCCGCACCCCGCTCCTGCCCATCTTCTACCCCAGCCTCCTGCTCCTCTCTCCAGCTTGGTCTCTTCCCCCATACACCCCTGGCTGTCCTCCTGCTGTCTCTTCTTGCTTCCCCCAGGTGCCCAGACCTGGACCACCAGCCTCCTGCCCCGCTCTGCAGTTCCTCAGACCCCTCCTCCTCAAAATTGCAAAATTTTAGGAAGACACTGAGGCACACAGCGGGACCAGCCCTGTGGCCCAGCTCTCCTGCTATCAGCATGAACCCTGACCTTTGGCTTTCCCACCTCTGACCCCTCCACCCGGAAACAGCCCTGAGCTCCCTTTTCCTGCCACCTGCCCTCACTGCCTTTGCTCCTGCTGCTCCAGCCTCCTGATCCTAGTGCATCTCCATGTCCATGTCTTCTTGGTCCTCTCTTAGATCCTGCTCTTCCACTGTCTAAACAGTGGCCTAAATCCTGGCCTCAGTTTGCCAATCTCTAAAATGGCAGGCTGCTAGATCGTGAGGAAGCCCACACTTGCCTCCGAGAACCCTGTTCTAGCCTAGAGCTCGAGATCCTCCCTGTCCTCCTTCCCCACTTCCCTGACCCTACCAGGCAGTGGCCAGCCCCTTGCCTTCCCTTCAAACTAGGTTCAACAGGGGAGCGGATATGCCTTGCTGGGGACAGTGCAGGTGGGAATCTCTGCTTCACCGTGTCCCTTCGAGCAGCAGCCTACGGGGTACGGGTGCCTGACGGCATCATGGCAGCCTACCCAGCCACAATGCTACAGTCCGCTGCCTCTCCTTCCCGCCTTCTAAGCCTCATGGACCCACTGCTGCCCCTCAGTGTGCTCTCCAAGTGCGTCAGCGCCTATGCGGGTAAGACCCACATCTTCCAAGCTGGCTGGTGTACTTGGATCCCTGGGTCCTGCAGGGACAGGGTCTGAGGCCCAGTCTCAAGCCTGAGGAAGGAAGAGCAGCAGGGAAACCTGAGACTTCTTCCCTTGGAATGGATCAGATATTCTTAGGGGCAAAGATACCTGAAGTTCCGGGTTTTTCCCTACCTAGAAAGAGAAGACCAATTCAGCCGCCCATACGTTCTGCAGGTGCCGAGACAGAAGACCACTCCAACTCGGACCAGCAGGCACTGGGCATGATGGGGCTCGTGCGGCGGGACACATCCCTGCTCCTCAGAGACCTCCGCCTGGGCGCCTCTTCCTGGCTCAACTCTTTTCTGGAGCTGAGCGGACACAAGTCCCAGAAGAAGCCAATGCCTGTTGCAGGTGAGTGACAGCCCCCCACACATATACACCCAGCCAGGGCAGTCAGGAAGGATGGCCTGGTACAATGGAGGCCACCGGGGAGGAAAGGGTCCAAACCTCCCAGCGCACAGTGAAGCAGAGACTAACTTCCTAGCTGGCTCTACCCCCACGTCCATCCCTAGTCCTACTGCAAAGCCTTGCTTTTCTGCCACACTTCCCATCCTGGGAATTCCAGGACTTCTGGTCCCCCAGTCATCTCAAAATTCCAGGAATTGTTTTCTAAATAGCCTCACCCAGCCCACGCCCTGTGAAATGACTCAGAAGATGTGCTGTGTGATTTCCAATCTCCAAATCTCCACCCTGGTCCCTTAGGTGAGAGTCCAGCCTTCCTCCTTCTTTCCACAGAGTTTTGACGGGTACAGAGGGCTCAGACCCCCAACAGCTGCCTTCAAGGCAGGGTGGGAAGATCAAAAGATTGTATAAACCCTAGAAAGTAGACATGTCCAGTCCCAAGTGGATGGCAGGACCTTCAGGCGGCCAAAAATCATTTCCACCTGAAGATCTACTTTTCCCCACTATAACATTTGAAGGATTTTTTTCTTTTTTCTATTTAGACAGGGTCTCACTTTGTTTTTCAGGTTGGCCCTGAGCTCACTATGTAGCCCAGGCCAGCCTCGAACTCACAGCAATCTTCCTGTCTCTGCCTCCCAAGTGCTGGGATTACAGGCGTGAGGCACCATGCCCAGCACTGTGGTGTGTGGTCAGTAGGAATCGAACTCAGAACCTGCAAGGCAGAAAACTGAGCTAAACCCCCGGCCCCATTTGAGGATTTTAAAGCACAACCAAATCATCTTTCCACAGTATTTTCTGAATAATAGGAATAGTACATTCAAAAGTCGATGCATACAGCCGGGGATGTGGCTCAGTGCCACTGTACCTGCTTGGCAAACACAAGGTCCTAAGTTTGATCCCCAGTACTGGGGGGGGGGGAAGTAGGTGCAGTTTATTATTCAGAAAATTAGTCCAATTGAATGTGTTCAAGTTTTTAATTTTAGGATCTTCAAATAGATACAAATATATACACACAGAAAGAGTTAAAAGGAAATTGAATTTGAGGCACGTGGTCCATTGAACACTGAAGCATCCTTGTAAAATAGAGGTGACAGAGGCAGCTTTTGGGGGTATAGACTCCCATCCAGATCCCACTACATAGTAACTTGTTGGTTGTTTTTTTTTTGTTTTGTTTTTTTGAGAGAGGGTCTCACTTTTTGTAGTTAAGGCTGGCCCTGAGCTCAGCCTCGAACTCACAGCAATCATTCTGCCTCTGCCTCCCAAGGGCTGGGATGATAGGTGTGAGCCACCATGACCAGCACTGTGGTATGTGGTTCGGATTGCTGTTGGGTGTGAGTCTCCACACCCAGCATTGTATGTGGTTACCGGGGATCGAACCGAAACCCGGGCCCTTGCACTTGGAAGACAGATGTGGTTACCGGGGATCGAACCGAAACCCGGGCCCTTGCACTTGGAAGACAGAAGACTGTAGGGCCAGCCATGAAGACAGGCTATTTAGAAAACAATTCCTGGAATTTTGAGATGACTGGGGGACCAGAAGTCCTGGAATCTGTCTTCATCCCTGGCCCTACTTGGTGGTTCTTGGGTAACATGGGCAGGTCACAGCATCTGTGAGCTTTGGCTTGCCCCTCTGTGAAATGGGAACAACATGAGTGCCTGCCTCAATGGGTCATAGTGAAGACTATGTGTACCCACTGTGTCAAATGCCCAGCACAATGCCTGGCATACAGTAGGGACTCTTGGAAGATAGTGGTCCTTGAGGTCCCAGGTCAACAATTCCATTCCCATAAGCCTCTGGGTCACAGCACTTTAATGCAGCTGTTCTCCTACGCTTGTGAATTTTGGTCTCATGGATTGATAAAGACAAGTATAAAATCTGCAACATAGTGTCCATGGCCTAGCGGTAAGCAGTGTGACAAAGTCAGTGGGGTGGGGGGGCGTACTCGGGACCCACAGGGCGAGGCGGATGCTTACCTTTAGCATTGCTTGGGTACATGTTCACCTGATCATTCAGGGATAAAACTGAAAAATATGAAAGAAACTTCGGGAACAGATGCATGGATTCCAGGGATATAATCCCTGGGAAACTGCTATGCCCTGGAGACGCCGGCCAGCTCCCTTTCTCAAGCCTCACAGGTCTACTCACTATTCTGGGCACTTTGATGCATTTTCACCCTTGATATCAAACAGCCATAAAAGGCTTGGTGGTAGACTTCCTGCTGGCGCTGGAGACAGCGGGAACAGGGCAAGCCTGGCGATAAAACCTTAATACTGGTCCATTATCATCTCCCACGCAGTGTCAGTACTGTTCTGCATCCCCTATATCTGATCCCACTGCGTTTTTACATTCTAACATCCTTTGAAGGGGGCTATTTCTATCTCGTTTGTACAAAAGAAGCAACGGAGGTTCCCAGAAGTGTACCAACTTGCCCTTCCCAGTTATACACACATACCTTGTGCTAGGAAAAAGTCCCACTTCCAAGCCCACCAAGGGACTCCCTTGGGAAGTGGCAGCCTGGGACCCTGGAAATTTGTACCCATACCCCAGGGCAGTCTGAGGAAATGACTGGCCCCTGACCCTGACCCTCCTACAGAGCCAATACGCCGAAGTGTGTCGGAAGCTGCCCTGGCCCAGCCCGAGAGCCCACTGGGCACCGATTCCCTCGTGGTGCTGAAAGACTTGAGCCTGAAGGGCAGCTCCGAGTCGTCAGACATTCCCAAGAAGGCCGACATGTCACAGTCCCTGGAGACACTTGGTCCCTCTACACCCTCCAATGTCAACTTCTTTCTGCGGCCTGAGGGGCCACAAGAAGAGGCTGAGGCCACAGAAGGGCTGAGCACCAAGGACAGAGGCCTGGGCAGCAGAGCCGCCTTCCCGGAAGGTTTCCACCCGAGGCGCTGCAGCCAAGGCGCCATCCACATACCCCTGTACTCGGCGCCCATCGTCAAGAACCCCTTCATGTCCCCTCTGCTGGCACCCGACCAGATGCTCAAGACCCTGCCGCCTGTGCACATCGTGGTGAGTGTGGGACTGCGGACAGTTAGACCGGAGGCTGGTGGAGACAGCCCAGGGGCTGGGGTGAGCCAGAAGGGGGGACTAGAAGAGTAGGAGACAGGCGGCTCTCTGGGTGGGCTGGGGAGGCTAGGGAAAGAGCAGGGCATGTAATGAAACGCGTCTCTCCCTCTTTCCTGCCTCTACGTTCTCCATTCACTCCCAACCCCCGCCCCTGCGTCTAAGTCCCTCGCTGGCCCTGGCCCCTGACATGTGCGTCCCGCAGGCGTGCGCCCTGGACCCCATGCTGGACGACTCGGTCATGTTCGCTCGGCGCCTGCGCTCGCTGGGCCGGCCGGTGACGCTGAGCGTGGTGGAGGATCTGCCGCACGGCTTCCTGAGCCTGGCTCCGCTGTGCCAAGAGACGCGGCAGGCCTCGCAACTGTGCGTGGAACGCATCCGCTCCGTCCTCACTCCGCCCGCCGCGCCACAGCCCTGAATTGAGTCGGGACTGGGCGAGCCGGGCTGCGCCGGAAGGTGGGGGCTCTGGGGCGACACTAAAGACCTCTTGTTCCCATATGTGTGGGGCCTCGGTAGTAAATGCGCCCCAGAACGGCCCCTCTGTAGGGCCCTGGGGGTGGGGGGAGCGGGCTGTGCCTTAAATCCGGGGACCGTGAGGGGATGGGGCAGGACCAGCGCTGACACCCTGCCTGGAGGAGGAGACACCGACACGGAACCTACACTCCACCACTGCCTTCTACTGCTGCTGCGACCGACCCACCCACCGGGGTAAATCGGTTTGTTTTTTGTAAATAAAAGTATCTAATTCGTTTGACCTTTCTCAAACTGGGTGAGGTGTGTAAAACAACCCAGGAGGGGGCAGCATCGAGCTCAGCTCCTGGTAACTAGGAAACCTGGGCTATGGGATCCTGAATTGGGGAGAAGGGCTTCTCACTAACAGAGACCCGCCTCCTCCTACCACTCAATCCAGGTGAACAGCAGGGTCCCAGGGTCTCCCCTTAAAGTCTTCAGCAGGATAACTCCCTGACTCCAAGGGAAGGCTGCTCCCCACTACAAACCCAATGTTGGGCCCCACCTAGGAGAAAAAGAGGGAGTAAAAAATAAGACATACCACTAAGTATGGTGATGTACACCTGTAATCCCGCACTTGAGAGGCTGAGGCAGGAGAATCATGGCAAACTCAAGGCCAGCCTGGGCTACATAGAGAGATCCTGTCGCAGGAAACAAAAACAAAATAAAGAGATAGAGCCAGTGGGTATCAAAGTCTTTAGCAGTACAAGGGATAACAAATCATTCACGGAAGCCTGAAGGAAGACGTACACATGTTTCAGAATGATGAAATACGTTTTAATGGTGTCAAGAAGGGTGAGATGGAGCCGAGAATTTAGCTCAGTGCTTCCAGTGCCGGCATGGGGGTCGGGTTAGCTCACGCCTGTAATCCCAGCACTCGGGAGGCAAAAGCAACAGGATCGCTGAGTTTAAGGCCAAGTTCAGGGCCAACCCAAACTACAAATCAAAGGCCCTGTCTCCAAAAAAAAGAAGAGAAAGAGATAGAAGCCGAAAAAAGCAGTTTCAGGGAGGAGGGATGAGGAGAAATCAAGAACCTCATCTAGCCAATAAGTGACATCTCTTATTTGTTTGGGTTTTTGTTTTTCATTCTGTGGTGTTTTATTTATTTATTTGTTTGTTTGTTTTTAGGTTTTTTTTGAGACAGGGTTTCCCTTTGTAATTCAGGCTGGCCCTGAGCTCAGCCTCAAACTCACATCACAGCAATCCTCCTGCCTCTGCCTCCCGAGTGCTGGGATTACAGGCGTGAGCCACCACGCCCGGCACTGTGGTGTGTGGTACTGGTTGCTGCTGGGTTGAGTCTCCACGCCCAGTATGGTATGTGGTTCCCGGGGATCGAACCGGGGTCCTTGCGTTTGCAAGACAGGCGCCGGAACCACTGAGGTAACTCCCCGGCCCTGTGGTGTTTTATTTTTATCTTTCATTTGGCTTGATTTTTAGGTTGGCTTTGGGTTTTGGTTTATTTTGTTGTTTTTGAGACAGGATCTCTGTGTAGTTTGGGGTGGACTTGTGAGGGGAGGGAGCCATAGTCCAGAATTTCCCTAAGGCTACAGATCCACACAGCTCTGTCCAGCCCCGAGAACCTCTAGCTCTCCTCTGTAGAAGCAGTCATCACCAGCAGTGTGCTCCTCTTCCTTGTCTCCATCCCACCCCGAGATGAGTGAACAGGGACCCTGGGTCTCCTCCTGCACACCCCTCATCCCGTCAGCCATCAACTCTGCCTCCCGAATCTGCCTTCAGCCTCTCCTCCGATCCAGCTCCAGCCCCTCCTGTCTGCACTGCTGCCAGGGCAATTTCCTGTGCTATTTGCTTTCTATCATTCCTCCCTTCTGGTCGCAGGCGGACCTGGCCCACCCCTGCTCTCATCTTCCACAGACCCTGACTCCCCTCATCAACCCCACCCAAGTTCAGAGACCACGCTCCTCTCTGCCCGGCTTCTGCCCACACCCACCTTGTCATCCTCTCTCAACCTTGGTTTCCCTGCTGGCAAAGCGGATGTGAATGGCCTTCTGCTTGGCCACCTGCACATAGAATGCTCCTGCATGCCTCCCTGGCCTTTGCTCACACTAAAATAACCTCTCCACACCTTTCCCTCTACCTTTGCATGGCACCTTGCGCTCCTCTCCAACTTCAACAGCCCCCTCCTCTGGAAATCTTTTCCTGACCATGCCCCCCGCCCCCCCCCCAAAAAATAAACCAGACTCTCATTGTCTTCCGCCGCCCCTGCACACCCATGCCCATCAGTGTCTGCCCTCCTGCCAGGCCAGGGCTCCTGGAAGGCAGGGCCCAGGTCTGATTCATCTTGATCAGCACCATAGCATCAGGCCTCGTACATTAGAAGCCTCGGGAAATGTTTGCTTAAGTAATGGGTGGTGAGTGAATGAGTGAGCGGCCATCAGGGAGACTCAGTGAGTGAGGCCATTAATGAGAGGAAAAAGGGCTGAAGGAATGGATGAGCAGGGCTTCTAGGGGCAGATGAGCATCAGGTTTAGGGCGGAGGAAGGGATGGAGGAATTATCTGAGATCGTGCATCGCTGATCTGTTTCTCCAGTAAAGCAGATTGGGTTCGTTTCTGGCTGAGCTGCCCCTTGCTTCCTGTTCGAGCTATGTCCTGAATCTCAATACTGGTCATTCTGGAAAGAGCCTACCGACCAGATCCGCAGAACTCATTTTCTTTTTTTTTTTTTAGGTTTTTTTTTTTTTGAGACAGGGTCTCGCTTTGTGGTTCAGGCTGGCCCTGAGCTCAGCCTCCAACTCACATCACAATCCTCCTGCCTCTGCCTCCCGAGTGCTGGGATTACAGGCGTGAGCCACCACGCCCGGCACTGTGGTATGTGGTACTGGTTGCTGCTGGGTGTGGGTCACACCCTGTATTGTTATGTGGTTACCGGGGAATCGAACCTAGGCCCTTGCGCTTGCAAAGACAGGTGCCGGAACCACTGAGCTAACTCCCCGGCCCAGAACTCATTTTCTTGAGAGCCCGCAGAAGCCTCTACTGAGCCAACCAGGTCAACCCTTCAAGTTTCCCGTCTATTGGTAGACTGTTAGGAACTGGCAGAGACTGGTATCTCCAAGAACCAATCGCTGCCTGCCTTGGGCTGTGGGCCCCGCCTAGTACGGAAAGCGTCCTGAAGGGCCTTTCCCACATTTGGGACCTATTGGTTGGATGACGGTGATTGACGTGATGGCTAGCTTATGGAAGATGGACTGGAGAAGAGTACCTCGCTTGAACGGGGTTTCTAGTGGCAAATACCTATACTTTTAGCTGGTCTGACCCTTGGGTCCTGAGAGAAGATGAGGCTGGAGAGTCCACATTCCTCGATCCTGAAGGAGCAGGGTATTTAGGATCGAGGTGGGAAGAAATGGGGCTTGGAGTCCGGACTTGTGGGACTGAGAGAGAGGAGGCTGAGAACCTGCAATGTCGAGGTCTTCAGACCAGGACTCTTGGACACCGAGAGTCATGGCCTGCCACGAATGACGGGATTTTACAAGGCCGTTTATGGTTTTGGAGCCAGGCCTTGCCCCTGGGCAAGTGTTCTGAATCCCGAGGTGGGACATGCAATAGAAGGGAGAGGGCCGAGAAGCCATAGCCTGGATATATGCCGGTACGGAGACCAGGGCCGGAGTGCTGTCTGCAAAAGGAAGCCAAAAGGGGTGGAGACCTGAGACTCATGTAGAGACAAAGGAAAACACAGATACCAATGGAGAGATAAAAATAATAGAAAAACAATAATAAGAGCTCCCCTGTACTGAAATTTAGTGTGGTCAAGGCTCTGTGCTAAGCATTTTACATAATTATTTCATGTCTTCCTCTTCATTGTCCTAAGAGAACAGATTATTATTACCCCTCCTTTACAACTGAGAAAACTGAGGTCCAGTACAGGAGAGTCAGATACAGAGTTTTTTGTTTTTGTTTTTGTTTTTTTTAAAGTTGGACATAGTAGTACACACCTGTAATCCCAGGACTCTGGGAAGCTGAGGCAGGAGGATCAAAAATTCAAACCTGGACAACTTAGCAAGACCCTGTCTCAAAATAACATTTTTTTTAAAGGACTAAAGATGTAGCTTGGTGCATAGGCTCTGAATTCAATCCCCAGCACTGCCCAAGGACGGACACTAAACACAAAATAATAGAAATAACAAAGAGATAAAGACGGGTACAAAGAGAAGACATGGTAGACAAAGAATAAAAGAAGAGGGTTTGAAAGCTGAGACTCCCAAGGAAGAGGACACTGGCAATGGGGACTCCTGGGCCCTTGGACATTGTATTTTCTCCCCTAAATCTCTAATACCAGGGTTGTCCACCCCTTCTTGTGTGAGTCTTAGGCCTGGTTGGGGTCAAAAATAGTGCTTAGGAAGAGGCAGGCATGTCATTATCCCATTAGGCAATGATAATAAAATGATTCATGGGGGTGCCCCCAGCGTGGGAGGTTCTTTCCCTCTTGGTCTCCGTTCTTTATCTGGACAGATCAAGCCTCAGGGAGGACTGGAGTGAACAGGGTCCTCCCTCTCCATCCCCATCTCTGCATCTACTCAGAACTGTCCTGGGGCAGCAACAACTTCCTGGTGGGGTGTCTTTCACTCTCTGGATGTTTCTTCTTTACTCTAGACCTTGGACTAATGCCCTGTGGAGATCCTGGCCCTTTGCAAAGGCTCTGTAAATAATTATGGAATGAAGGACACTCACTCACATCTCCCTGGCACCTCCTCCTCTGTCCCTGCCCCACCTTGTCCCTCTGTGTCACCATCACAGTTCTCAGCCTCTCCCTGGCCTCTGTCTCTTTCCACCTTCCCTTTTTACCCTTATGCTTCTCCTGAAGCCACCAGGCCTACCATCCCAAAAGGGTTCACAAGACTCCAGATATAGCTACACTCCCAGCATCTCAAAGTAGAAATGCAGTATTAGACCAAACAGATTCTCAGAATATGTGTTAGGTGTGATCTTATATTTGCACCCATAAAATCAGAAACACATGGAGAATACACTGACGAGCACAACCACAAACATAGGCACAGAATTACCTGCATTCACAGAAATACTCTTTTCCACACTGCTACTCTCTGCCCAGCCACTGGTAGGCCCCTACCCAGTACGTGCTGGGAGAACTGTAATCAAAGATTTGGTTTAGTTCATTTGTATCTTCAGCAACTAACAGAACATAATCCTCACCCTCATCATCATCACAGACACAAAATATTTCCTATAAGCCAAGCACAATTAGTTCTAAGCCCTTCACACAAATTAACTTCACAAGAGTTAATTCTCTTGACAATTTCACTTGCAAAAAAAAAAAAAAAAATTTGCAGATGAGAACATTGAGGTGCAGCGAAGTTTGGTGAATGGTCTGAGGTCCCAGAGCCGGTGAAGGGCAGTCAAAGCTGCGCATAATGACACATGTCTGTAATCTCAACGCTTGGAAGGTCGAGGCAGAAGGATCATGAGTTCACAGATTACACGGTAAGACCCTGTCTCAAAGAACAGGCAGGTGGGATTTCAACCCAGGTTTTTTGCTCTTGAGTCCATCACAGGTGGCCACTTCTCAGCTGAGATGGTGCCTATAATCTCTGCATTCTGGGAAGCTGAGGCAGGAGGATCACTAAGTTGGAGCCCAGCCTACACAATTTAGGAGTGTGGTGGGAAACTGTCCTAAAATAAATTTTGTTGCTGTTGTTTTTTTGATACTTTGGATGGAATTCAGAACCTTGCGCTTGTCAGGCAGGCCCTGTGATGCTGAGCTACATCCTCGGACCTCTAATATTTTAAGGGGCCGAGGATGTAGCTCAGTGTACAGGTCTTGATTTCAATATCTGGTACCCCCCTCCAAAAAATACAAACAACAAAGAAATGCTGCCTTAGATCCATCAGAATCACAGAGCCACAATAAATGAGAGCGTCCCCAGAGAGAGGGGCACAGTGTGTACAATCACAGGCGTGTAATACAACACGAAGACAGAGACGCTTACCACACATCACACTGCAGACCGCAGAAGCTATGCAAAGAAGTACTGTGCTGGCATAGTAGCACTGTAATCCCAGCAGTCTTAGACAAAAAGATTGTAAATTCAAGCCCAACCTGGGCAACTTAGTGATTTTGTTAAGATTGTCTCAAATTTAAAAAAACGTAGCCAGGCATGGTGGCTCACGCCTGTAATCCCAGCACTCCGGAGGCAGAGGCAAGAGGATTGCTGTGAGTTCCAGGCTCACTTGGGCAACATAGTGAGCTCAGGACCAGCCTGAACTACAAGAGCAAGACCTTGTCTAAATAAAATAAAATAAATAAAAAATAAGTTTAAAAGGGTGGAGAGGTAGCTCAGTGTGAAGGCCCTGAGTTCAATCCCCAGTACTAGGGCCAGGGGGAAAAAAGAAAAGAGTGATGTATTGTGACAGTCCTCACACAACCAGCATGGAGACACAACACAGGCAAACCAGACAGTGACACACCCAAGAGCCCAAGTCCCTGCCGTCTCCCTGGGCTGACCCTCAAGGAAACAGCAGGTTTGGGATGGAAAGGGGGCCTCTACTTGCCAGCTCAGCCAGACCAGTTCCACCGGAGCTGTGGATGGCACAACCTGCTTTGTGAAGCCACATTGGGCAACTAGGTTCACCCTTGGACTCCTGGGCTCTGGGGCTGGCAGCCTGGACGTCTGTGACTGAGAGAGGAAGTTTTGGACTTTCCAGTCCAGAGAACAGAGGGCTGAGGGCCTGGACTGTGCAGGACTCAACACTTAGCAAAGAAAAATAAAAGTCCAGGTGGGTGCGATAGTGAAAGCCTGTAATCCCACCTACTCTGAAGGCTGAGGCAGGAGGATTGCAAGTTCAAGAACAATCCAGGAAACTTATAAAGACTTGTTTGTTTGTTTAATTTTTAAGCTGGGAATGTAACTCAGCAGTTGTAGCACTTGCCTTGCATGTGCAAGGCCCAGCACCTACAAAAAGAGATAGAAAAGCAAGTCTGCTTTGATTTTTTTTTCAGATTAAAAAAAAATAATTTTTAGTATAAGTATAGTGTATGGAACATACCAACACAAAAAAGGTATTCACTGTGTATCTGAGATTCCTGAATTGATCGAATGACCACATGTAAGGAAGACACAGGCCAGTTGCCTACTGCCTGGGTCACAGGCAAACCCCTTCCTCCTAGGCACAGCGTCTTCCGGCCTGGGTTCCCCCCCTGCCCAAGCCGGCCACCTCACAGCCTCCTCAGTTCCGATTTCCTCATCGTCATGAGTTGTGATGTCTAACCGGGTCCTCCAGGCGGTATCAAAAGAGGAAACTTAGGACAACTCAGACTGCCATCCTGGGAAGCCCAGGGTCCCCAGAAATGACTGACCTTGAGTCACCTGCAGCCCAGAGTCTGAGCAGCTGGGAGAAAGGGGCCTTGTGGCTGCCTTCGTGGGACAGGCCTGCAGAGGAGGACACAGGGGCCGGGGGCAGGGGGTGCTGGGAGAACAAACAGAGATCTTAGGAGAGGGCAGGGACGCAAGAGCCTCTGGGAAGACAGACAGGGAGAGGCAGCCAGAGACCCGAATGTTCGGAAGCAGATTTTCAGAGATAAGGAAAGAAAGAGTCAGAACTGGACAAAGATGGAGAGATGGGAAAACAGGGACCAAAGAATGAAGTGAGCAGCTCCCAGACCAAATGACAGACTGACATAGCTACAACCCTGAGCTCCGCGCTCGGGGACAAAGAGAGCCAGTCATCTGGGTGGTGCCTGGAGACCAGGCTGCCTTGGGTCCTGGTGTGTTGGGCGTGGGGGCAAAGCCATGATCCCAGAACACAGCTGATCCACCTGCCATCACCCCATATCCATATATTGTGGGGTGATGACAACACCTCCTCTACGGGTGACACCCTAACTTTCTGGTGCCTCCTACATTTTTGAGGTAACACCCGTACTGGGAACCTCACCCAGCCCTGACACCGCTTCCCTATTGAGTCATCTCCAACCCTGTCAAGCTTGTTGAGGGAGACTTCAGCAAAGCAGGAACCCAGCCTGCACCTCCGGAGCCCCGTAGTCCGGAACCTGGGACCTCTATTTACCCGGGAATGTATGGGACACGGTAAGGAGATGAGAAGTATACATGCAGAACCAGAGTCCTACTCCATCAATCTGAGGGGTCCAGGCGCAAGTCCCCTTGAGGCCCCCCTTGTCCCTCAGGGGACCCCTCGGGGCCCCCTTGTCCCACAGCTGGCCAGCCTAGACCTAGAAATCTAGGCCCCAGACACCTTCTTTCACATCCAGGTGTCCAGGCCCCAATACTCCTTCCTAAAACCCAGAAGTCCAGCTCCCTCAGACCCGGGGTCTAGGCCAGAGCCTCATCCCCCCTCAGAACTAGGGTTCAGGGCCCCTAGCCCCAGTCCACTGCTCTTCTAGGACTTAGGAAGTGACCAGGGCTGCATCTATGTATTTCACTTCTACTTCAGTTCACAGCCTCCACACCTGATTTGGAGGTAAGCTGAGATATAATTTATGATTACTGATGTTGGTCCCAGCAAGCATTACTCCCTAAACACAGTACCTTCCTTCATCTCTTGGGCCTGAATAAGAATACAATCCCACTGTTCTGGGAAAGTGGCAGTTCACTAAGTCCTCTTCTCCCCAGGAAGGGGTGAGGTCACTAAGCATGGGAAGAGGGAGCCTTGCAGGGGAGTCCCTGCACCCCCTGCACCACCTGGCCTTTCTGTCTCTGCCCCCCTTGCCCTCTACTCCGTTCCCCTCCCCCCGTCCATCTCACCTCCTGTGCCTCTCTTCTCTGAACCCTAACTTTCCTTCCTATTAGTCCCAATTATTTATCCTTCTCCATCTCAGCATCTTTCTCCATCTTTCTGCTTTCCTGTCTCTCCAACTCTCTCGCTTCCTCTGTCCTATCCCTTTGGTCTCTCCATCTCCCGTTCCCTCTCAGTCTCTCCCTCCAGGTCTCTGCAAGATGACCCAGCTTTCCCCCTTCCAGAGCCCACACCCACACTATTTCCTGGGTCCTCGGAGGTGAAGCAGCAGAAGTGGTGGGGGTGGGGAACGGAGAGGCAGGGCTGGAAATCCCAGTGAGGGGAAGAGGGTCAGCCAGACCGGCTTGGCTCCCTGGACACCTCCATCAGAGCCCCGCCCAGGGGCATTACCCATATAAGAGGCTCCTGGCCTGGGATTCGGCGCCTGTGTCACCGACACCTCCGTCTCTCACTGCATCTTCAGCACAAAGGTAGGAGGAGCCCTTCGCTCCGCAGCCCTCTGCTCTCGGGGCTGGGCAGCTCCCCTCTGTCCTGCCACCGCCCCACTCTGCTCGCATCTCCTTTCGTGTACCTCTGTGATGACTGCCTATCTCGGGGCCTTGAGTCTGCCTTCTCCACCTGAGTGGCACAAGTGGGGTCCGGACACTCTTCCTCCACCCACCTCGGTCCAGGCCATCAGAATCGGGCACCTCTGTTCACCTCAGGCTCCCTCTGCGAGTCGCAGAGGAGTCAAGGCGACAGGAACATGTGGGCATCACCGGTGCATCTCTGTGGGCCCCGCGCCAGGCTCTTTGCCTCTTGTCTCTGCCCTGCCTGACTGTCCCTCAGTTTCTCTGTGCGGCTCTGTCTCTGGTATGAAGTGGGTCCTCTGGGATCTGTCGGGCAGCTACAAACAGAAGGGCGAGTTTCTCGCCCCCACTCACCCATCCCTGACTCCACGTCTGTCCTGGCCAGCAGGCTGAGGCGGCCACCTTCTCCCCTGAGCCGTTCCCCTGAGAGTTCACCCCCAGCACCCCAGTCCCTTGCCCTCGCCTCCCTGGTCTCCAGCATCCCTTGGACAGACCTCACAGCTGTTGCTGCAGCCACCTCTGCATCCACACCACCGCCTCCTCAAGGCCGGCAAAATGCAGTTTGAGATGCACGACAACGTGAAAGGCAAAGGTGGGATCGCTGGATGGACCGGCAACCCTCCCAGTACCCGGAACCTGGCTGCCTCCCTCCCCGTCCGAGTCCGAAGACACATGGCAGCTACTTCCACCCCAGAGGTCCCCTGACACGCTGGACCCAGACTCAGATGTGGTGGAGGCGGTGGCAAGTCCAGGCCCTGCCCAGAGGCGGTGCCCACTCTTTCTCAGACCTGCAGGAGCCCTACCCTGCCCCGCCCAGCCCATCTCAATCAGATGTGCAGGAGGCAAATGGGTGTCATGCCCACCAGTGGCAGGAGGGGCGGGAGGCGCAGTGGTGTCCCCTCCGTGGGCGGCCTGTGGCCCCGCCTAGACTGCCCGGCAGGGGGAAGGGTGGCAGGGGCAGGGTCCGAGGAGGTCCAGCCAGGCTGTCTGCTGACCTTCTCCCTGCTCTGCAGCCATGTCCTACCCGGTGACCACTCAGCCCCAGTGCGCCAGCACCTGCTACCAGTCGCAGCTGAGCGACTGGCACACGGGACTCACCGACTGCTGCAATGACATGCCCGTCTGTGAGTGCTGGGGGCGGGTAGCACCCCACTGCCGTCGCCCCTTCTGGCCGCCCTCCCCGCTCTGCTCTCTCGAGGAGTCCTTGCTGCTCCACCTTGCGGGGAACCTCGCACCCCTTAGGGCCCCACCTCCCTCGTGCCAACTCCCTCTTCAAACACGAAGCCGCCCTCTGCGGACTCCAGGCCCCTCCCGGAACCTCCTCTTCCGGAGCCCTCGCCGCCCCCGCCCCACCGCCCCGGGCCGGGCAGAGCTGGCGTCTGCTGGCCTCGCCCCTGACCTGTGCTCTTCCACCCGCCCAGGTCTGTGTGGCACTTTCGCTCCCCTGTGCCTGGCCTGCCGCATCTCCGACGACTTCGGCGAGTGCTGCTGCACGCCCTACCTGCCCGGAGGCCTGCACTCGCTGCGCACCGGCATGCGTGAGCGCTATCACATCCAGGTGCGGGGCGCGCCGCCCGCCGGAACCGACACCGCCGGCCGGGCGCTGGGGAGGGGGCGTGGACCGGGGCGCCAGCGGCGCTCCTGACTTCTCTCTCCCACCCTCCAGGGCTCCGTCGGGCACGACTGGGCAGCCCTCACCTTTTGTCTGCCCTGCGCCCTCTGTCAGATGGCGCGGGAGCTGAAGATCCGAGGGTAAAGACACCCCAGCCCCGCCTTCCTCCTTGAGCCACCGTCTGCCTCACTTGCCTCCTTGGGTCCCTTCCGGGAGAGTGTTCCGTCGCCCCTGTTCTATTGCCAAAAATACACCCACAATAAAAACCTGAAAACCAACCCCGCCTACATCCTTTTTGTCCCAGGAAAGGAATCTGGGTGGTTTGGTGATGGAGGTGGGGTTGCATGACAAATGCCCACAGTGCAGGGGAAGAGCCCGCGCTCGCCAGGCCTGGTTGTGTAGGACTCTGGCTTTGGGGCGGCTTCCCCAACCCAGGTGTCCTCCCCTAACCAAGGAGAGCCAGTCCGCTTAGCCACAGAACCCTGCCTGAAATTCCACCCACATCCTGAAAATAATTGAAACCGGAAAGGGAGTCTTGACACTGCAGACAGGCGAGTTAGAAGATAGCAGGCAACAAGAGAGGTGTTCGGCCCAAGACAGAGTCCGGATGACAAGCAGGAGTCTCAAGTCAGAGCTAACGAGAACTCAGTTGGAGTTTTAAGTCCAGATTTAAGATTTAAGTCCAGGGATGTAAAAAGGGAGGTACGGAGCAAAGTGATGGATACCCACTGAGACAATTTATGCTCCTACCTATCTGGAAAATGTTTTCTCCTCCTTACTTTGCTTTTTGTTTTTGTTTCTTGTTGTTTTGAGACAAGGTCTCAGCAATCTTCCTGCCTCAGCCTCCTATGTGCTGGGCTTTTGTTTTTCCCCTGGTACAGGGATGGAACTCAGTACTTAACACTTCCCAGGCAGATGCAGTGACATTGAGTTAAATCCCTAGCCCTTACTCTGTTCTTTTGTTTGGCAAGAGCCACCACACCCAGCACTGTGGTATATGGTTACTGGGGATCAAACTTGGGACCTTAGGCTTGCTTGCAAAGCAGGCGCCAGAAATCAACAAACTAAATCCCCAGCCCTAACCTTCACACTTACAATAAACTCAAGGCACTTTTGTCTCCAAAGCAAAGAACTGTCAAGCCTCAGGCTCTCTGGAGCTGAAATGAATTCTGAAGGGTGGTCTGGTTCATTCAACCCTCTTTATGACACTAAGACAGGCGTGGTGACTCAGACTTGTAATCCCAGCACTCGGAAGGCAGAGGCAGGAGGACTGCTGTGAGTTCAAGGCTGGCCTGGGTTACATAGTGAGTTCGGGGCCAGGCTGAACTACGAAGTGAGACCATGTCTCGAAAAACTAAAAAACAAAAAAAGAATAGCCATGTAGCTTATTGATAAAGTGCTTGCCTATCACGTATGAGTTCTGAAGTTCAATCCCCAGAACTGTGCCCTAAAAAATCAGATTTGTATCACCCGGCTATAAACCTTCACCCGTGAGAACCCAATCACCCATCTCCTATATAAAGCACTCCTGAAATAAGCTTTCTGGCAAGATGGTTCTGTAAGATACTGGCCTTCTAGGTCCACGATCTGATCCGTGAGCTCATTGTCATGACATTCTATTTGTACACCAACTTGCATCTTTGGGGGATGGAGTGGGGAGTGGGATAGTGATCTCTCTCAACCTTGTATTCATTTTCTTTTTCTTTTGGAGGGAGGGAGAGTCTACATTGCTAAGTTGCCCAGGCTGGGTTGGCTTGTCCTCCTTCACCCTCCCGAAGGACTCCTCTGGGTGCCTGGCCTCCTGGACAAGCTGGTTGCCACTGTGCTGTGCAGGACAAGCTTTCACATGGTGACATTTACTCAAAAGCAACTGGCAGGTTAGAGTAGTCAGGTCTTAGACCCCATCTGAAAAGTCTGCCTTGGGCTGGGGAGTTAGCTCAGTGGTTCCGACACCTGTCCCAGGTTGAGTTCCCCAGCAACCACATACAATACTGCGTGTGGAGACTCATGCCCAACTGCAATCAGCACCACACACCACAGTGCCAGATGTAGTGGCTCATGCCTGTAATCCCAGCACTCGGGAAGCAGAGGCAGGAGGATTGCTGTGATGTGAGTTTGAGGCTGAGCTCAGGGCCAGCCTGAACTACAAAGCGAGACCCTGTCTCAAAAAAAAAAAAAAAAAAGTCGGCCTCTTACTGTGTCAGCGTTGTCAATTCATAACCCTCTCTGAGCCTGCTTTTTCTTCTGAGGGGGAGAATCCCCTTCCATCCTCTTTAGCTTGAAGGACTGAAGCGGCTCCCTTGCCGGGCTTCAGCACAGGGGAAACCTCTGAACCCTTAAGTCCTCCCACGGGCCTTCTGTGTGCAGGCTGGTCCCACAGCTCTGAGGGCAGAGTCCTCACCATGGCAATGCCCATTGCCCATCATTTTCTAATACACTGCATCGTTTACTCATTATCAGGCACCCTGCTGGTTTACTGGCTCCATGAGAACAGCGGCCTTGTCCACTATGTTCTCAATCAGCACGGGCAACACTATGCGGCCGACTGCGGCTGACCCCAACCAGACAACGTTGCCATAGGAAAATGACTTTGGAGATGATGTTGGGGGCAGCGGAGGCCCAGGTGTGTCAGAATCTGGTTTGCTCCTAAGTAGCCCTCAGCTCACAGGCAAGAGATTTTGCTTCCATCACAAAACAGGAGAACAGTTCTGCCAGGGTTGATTCTGGCAAGATGAAGTGACTGAAGGGCTACAGACTGAGATAAATGCTCCCTTGCTTGAAGCCCCAGGGCACAGGCAAACACACACACACACACACACACACACACACACACACACACACACACACACACACACACACACACACACACACACACACGTTAAAAGCCAGCCTCTGGCACCCTTTCCAGGTTTTCTTTCACCCATCATGAGCCTCTTGCATTCCAGTGTATCCAGAGAAAATCGTGATCTGAGAAGTTGACGTCAAGGAAGGACAGACATATACCACATGGCCTTTGTGCAGGGGCCACACACAGGTCAGGAGAGGAGTCAAAGGCACGGTGGCCTTGTGTCCCAAAGAGGCCCAGTCACAGCACTAATGTTCTTAGGAAGGCAAAGGGAAGACACTAAGCCTTAGCTAAGAATTTAAAGGATAACGGAGTCCTTTCTTTGTGGTTGTGGTACCAGGGATAGAACCCTGGGCCCCTGCACTGAGCTATAGTCCAAGCCCCACATACCTCTTTTTTTTTTTTTTTTTTTTTGTACCAAGGATTGAACTTGTCACCTTGCAGTTGCAAGGCAGCCAGCAGACCCATTGAGCTAAATTCCTGCCTCCCCTCTTTTCCAGACACGCCCCAGTGAGTTGTCTAAGCAGTATTTGAATTTGCAATCCTGCTACCTCGGCCTCCCTCAGTGCTAGGACTGCAAACTTGTGTCACAGTGTCCACCTGAGGAATCATCTCTGGTCAGGGCAAAGTCTCCTCTGGCTCGAGACTACCTGTCTTTGAGCAGCGTGACTTGCGGCTCTCAGGTCCCAGGTTAGTCAGCTCTGCCTTACTTGCACAAAAATCAACTAGAAGACCCAAGTGCCCACTGTCTGCTGGGACAGGTCTCAGCTATGTGGACCTGCGCTAGGTAGGACACACCCTCCACAGAGGCACAACAGAGGTCTCTGGTGCTCAGACAGCTGGAGTTTAAACAACAGCTGACATGTGACAACTAAATTTGTCTTTATCTGCAACAATGGAGGTTACATGGTTCCTACCCATACCACTACTGGAAAGATCTAATAAAATTAAACAGTCTAATACATGGTGCTCCAGAAGCATCAAGTTAGGGCCGGGGAGTTAGCTCAGTGGTTCCGGCGCCTGTCTTGCAAGCACAAGGACCCAGGTTCGATCCCTGGCAACCACATACTATACTGGGTGTGGAGACTCACACCCAGCAGCAACCAGTACCACATACCACAGTGCTGGGCGTGGTGGCTCATGCCTGTAATCCCAGCACTCGAGAAGCAGAGGCAGGAGGACTGCTGTGATGTGAGTTGGAGGCTGAGCTCAGGGCCAGCCTGAAACACAAAAGTGAGACCCTGTCTCAAAAAATCTAAAAAAGAAAGCATCAAGTTCAGTCATATCTTTGAGCATAGGTGTTACTGTACATTCCTCACGACAAAACCCCTCTGTGGTCAGTTACTGCTGAAAATTCCCTAAAATGTCGTGTCTGAAAATGCTGCATTATTTAGTCCACACTGGAGTCTCACGTACCCCTTGTGGCACTGTGCCTGTGACCAGTCACCTGAATCAACTGGCTTGTGCTGAGGGGCTGGATGCTACAGAACAGGTGCCCGTTGAGCACTCCGGGCGAGATGCTCACAGTGACTCAAGTTGAGGGACAGCTGTCCTCCTATCTGGGCTCTTCCTCGTCTGGAAGACTGAGACAGGACAGCCGCATCACCCCTCTGGTTTTGACCTTGAGTGTGCACTTGAACCACAGAAACTCTTAGCACATTAGGGCCTTGTCTCTGATTCCACACTGCCTGGTTTTAAATCTCAGGTTTTACAAAGGTCTTGTGCCTTCCTCCTGAGCCAAACTGGGTGTCCCTGTGCCAGGGACATGGGAAGAGTCAAAACCATCTTCACCTACAGTGGGCCCCCCCCATTTCCCCTAGGTACTGCATACAGGGCATTTACACCAAACTATATTCCAGCTCATTTTATTTGAAACAAGATCTCAAATTGCTCAGATTGAGCTCAAACTTCTGATCGCCCTGTCTCAGCTCCTCAGAGTACTGGGATTTCAGGTGTGCACCACTATACCATTCCATTCAGCCCCGCCCCCGCCTTTTTTCCAGTTCTTTGAAGGTCTCGCTTTGTGGTTCAGGCTGGCCCTGAACTCACTTTGTAGCCTAAGAGAGTCTTGAACTCAAGACAATCCTTCTGCCTCTGCCTCCCAAGTGCTAGACTTACAGGTATGTCACCACACGTGGCTTTGTTGTATATGGTAACTGGGGATCAAACTCGGGACCTTGTGCTTGCTAGATAGGTGCTGGTACCACCGGGCTAAATCTCTGGTCATTCCCTCAGCCCTCTGGAGGAGTAAGAGCCCCTCCTCACCACCCAGGAGACACTCAACTTGTAGGCGGCACCAGGACGTGGGCATTCATCTCAGTTCTCAGGGCAGGTGCTAATTCAGAGTCCACGGCCGCCCAGCATGCGGATCGCAATCAGACACTTGGTCTTCTCCCCACTTTATTTGCTCAGTTGCCCCGCTCCTCTCCCAACACAGCCCCAGCTGCCTTGACATGCACATGTTGGAGGGTGTCTCAGACAGGGCCCCCCAGCAAGCGGAAGATGCAGCGCCCATGTCCCCCAAAGACCAAAACAGCAACCAAGAGCTATAGTCTTGGAAGAGTCCCAAATTCAGGAAGACAGCTAGGACTAGAGGAAGGGGTCCCCAAGGGAGAGAGCTCAGAAGTCCTAGGAGGTAGCCTGGCTGGGGGGCGGGGGCTAAAGGCATCCAGGCACCACTACCTGGAAGACAGCTGTGGGTAATGATTCTGCTGCACCCCTTTCAACTTCGTACCCTACTCCCCTGGCACCCCGCACCTCTGCTAGGTATCTCAGGCAGAAGTTCCACCTCCTCCAAGGTTCCCTCCCTCATTGCTCCCGCTTCCCCAGGGGACCTCGATTCTAGGGCCAGATGGTGCCACAACTGAGCTTCCTGCCCTTGCTCACTGCGAGACGGTCGCACTGCCCCTCCTCAGCTCCCACCCTCACCGACACCCCCAACTCCCTGCACTCAACTCCAGGCATTGGCCGGACCTAATTGAAGAAATGTGCAGGTTTCTCGCACCAAGCATGGAGGCTCACCTTCCTGCGCCCATCTCTCCAGTTTTCCAAATACCCCATCAGCTGAGGCCAGTGAGGGTCACCTCACCCTGACTCTTCTCAGTGCCATCACCCTGATGCAGCCCACTGTCACCCCTGGTCCTTCTGCTGCCTCCCTTCTGACCCACACCATAGCTAAACAGGTATGGGCCCCGCCACTCTGCCCCACAGAGCCACCAACAGCTTCTCACTGCCCGGGGGAGAAAAGCAAAGACTGTGCCCTAGGCTTAGAGGGTCCCAACTGTCTCCAACCTCGTGTCCTCATCTTGACCTGGCTTATAATCACATATCCTGATCCTTCCAATAAACAAGCTGGTTCTCACATCTCTTGGAACTCACCTCCCAAAGCCCTTCCAAGGCCAGTTCCTTTCTTCCTCAGTACAGCACAATCGACTTTACCTCGCAGTCCTTCACCGCCATACCCTACCGAGGTCTCAGCACACTTGTCCTTCTCTGAATACACCCAGCCTTTTCTGTACGTATACAGACGGTCTCCTTTCACTAGAACCGAAGTTCCGTGAGATCAGAAAATCTTACTTCCTGCTTTGCCCTGTGCCTGTAACAGTGCCTAGCACAAAGTAAGACTCAATAAATAGTTGCTGAATGCAGAACAAAGGGGACCCCTGGGGAAAAGGAGCCAGTGTCCGGGGGACTTGACTGCTGTGGCTGAGGACACTTGCAGGTCAGAGGGACATGCTGGTGAGGTTGTCCTGGCCCAAGAGCCCCTTCCGGCCGGCAGCAGACCCATGTCCACTGCCCCCCACACCCCCGCCACCACCACAGTACTCATGAAGCCTGTGCCGAAGTGTGACAAGGGCTGACCCCAGGCAGGCTCCATTGGGGGCATGGGGCCCACCAGGCAGCTGGAGCAGCAGTGTGGCCACACCGGCCATGCCATCTTCTGTAGGCTCGAGGGTGATGGGCCCAGCTCGAAGACCAGCAGTGGTAGCCGGGATGGCTGGCGGGCAGCAGCCCCCTTCCATGGATCCCCAGGGCCCACCAGCCCCTGTCAGCAGTAGGGGTGCCAAGAAAGGCTCAGAGCGGTGGAAGGCAGGGGGTGGGAGCCCTGCCGGCTTCCAGGCAGGCGCTGGGGCTGTAGAGTCTGGTGGGAAGCAGACAGTGACCTTGGCAAAAGGCCGGCTAGCCATCTTGGTCATCTCCTGCAGGTGCCGGCGCTGCTCCTGCCGCTGGTCCAGAGCCTGCTTGGCTTTCCAGAGGAGCACACAGAGAGAGAGGAAGAGGAAGAAGCAGGAGAAGAACACTGAGAAGAAGACAAACAGGTCAATGTGGGCCTGGTCCTGCCGGAAGAACAGCAGGCCCTGAGAGTCAGCTGAGCCGTTGGCACCGGGCCCACTCGGGTCTCCCACACCCAGCAACAGCAGGTAGAAGCGGCTGGACTTGAGGGCATGATGCTCATGTGGGTAGGTGATGACCAGCCGGTCCCGCACTCCTCGGACCACAAGTACCGCCGATGGCTCTGTCACTGTCACGTAGGTAATCAGGCCTCGTGGCCACACCTCCCGTATCCGTGGCTCTGGGGGTGCACCCGGCGCATTTCCAGCCCCTGGGCCCACTGAGTCCCCAGCTGCCCGGGGCCCGCTCTCAGCAGGAGACAGGGGTGGGGGTGGCGGTGGGGGAGGCTGGATATGTACGGTGTGGATGCCAGTGTCCGGGGCCACGCGGACCACAAACGTGTCATAAGAAGTGGAGACATAGAGGTCCACAGCACCGAAGGTCACATCCAGTGTCAAGCGTATGTCCACATTGGTGAACTTGGGCTGCACACCGAAGAGGACGGTGCGGCCAGGACCCAGAGCCCGGCGCTTGGGCTCATGGAAGCAGTTTGTCTGGGAGGTCGGGTCCAGGCAGCACTCCTGCTCCACTGAGATGAGGCGGTAGCACTGCTGGCCGCCCAGTGGGCTCCCGTGGAAGGACTCCCGGCACTTGGCGCACTGTGGGCAGGAGTAGAGGAAGCATCTGCACTGAGCTCAGGTGGGACCAACAGAACTAATACCTATGCCTAAAGGTAAGTCACTTTCCTAAGCCTTCAACAATTCTGTGGCCATTCCCTGGGATGCGCCTGCCAGTGTGGACATCACTGGAACCTGGCACTCCAGCACTGCTATCCCTGCTATCACCTCCAGTACCTTTGGCACGCCGAGGCCCACCTGGATTCAGCCATTCTGGAAGACAGACCCCAGACCTCAGTTTTGAGAACTGATACATTCTTTTCTTATTAAACTACAATGAGAGGGTTTTCCAGCCCTGGCAACCTTCAAGTTGGTGATTATCTGTAATGGAGACGTTATACACCAGCCAGAGAGCTCCCCAAACTGGGTCTCTGACTCAGTGCCTAGGACCTCAAACTGACTGAGACTCAAGGACCGTCTAGTATGTTGACCTTGATCCAAGATCACAGATTCAGAAGCTTGCTGCTGATCTTCCCTTTGGGTGTGTGGACACCTTGGCCCACAGGTCCCTTTTCCAGCCGTACCTGATACTTGTAGCAGTCTCGGCGGTCATTGGGGGAGCTGCCCTGGCATGTGCCTGTCTCTGTGTTGTTCTGACATGGGCAGCCCGTCCCATCCTGCTCGTTACAGGTGTCTGCATGGCCATTACACTGGCATCTGGGGTGGGGAAGAAGACCGGGTTATGGAGCTCTTGTGATGTGATGGTTGGGCTTCTCTGTCAAACTGACTGGCTTGACAGCCAGCGATGGGACTGGTGGGACACACTTGTGGTTGTGTCTGGGTGGGTCACAGGGGTATGACCTTGGCTACTATATCTGCTCCCCAGCCTTCCCCCTCTGGCCCTGTCCCCTTGCCTTGCTTCCTGGCCTCCATAAGCCAAATGTCTTTGCCCTGCCATGACTTCCACCAGGAAATCATGGAGCTGGCTGACCATGGACTGACTCTTCCAAAACTGTGAGCTAAATCCGAGCTCTCCTCCTTTAAGTTGTGGTTGTCGGGCATTGTGTAAAGCTGACTAATACTTATGACCTCTGAGGCTCACAGAGGTCAAACCAATTACCCAAGACCACAAAGCCATTAGGTGACAGTGAGAACTGAACCCAAGTTGGACTGACTTGAGTCCCCCAAACATTCAGAAGGAAGGGAATGGAGCTGGAGGTTGCTTCAAGGCCTCCCTCGGGAGCCCTCTTCTTGCCAACCTGACTCCATCAGGCTCCGCAGCCGGCACCTCAGTGTAGGGCTCTGAGCGGGGAGTCTCTCATCTGAGCCCAGTTCATTCCCTCACCTCTGCCCTGGCCTGGGGTCCCTGAGGACTTCACCCTCTTCTGACAGGGGAGAGTTTGGCTCAAGAGCAATTCCTAGTGAGAAGGGTGAGGGTCCCACCCCTTGCTCTCACTTGGTGCACTTCCCGTCCAGAAGGAAGTAGCCATGGAGGCAGCTTTCGCATTTGTCCCCATAGCTGTTATTCTGGCAGTTCACACACACAGCTTCATCTTCACTGGGACCCTCAGCCACCCAGTTTTCAATCTGGCCAAGGGAGGACACGTGTCATAAAAAGGCGAGGACCATCCCCTCCCTCCTCGGACCCAAGAGTCCAGCCCCAGCCTCCTCCTTCAGACAAAGGGTCGGCCTCCAGCCCTCCTCCCTCAGACCTAAGAGTCCAGCCCCAGCCTCTTTCACCTCCTCTGGATCCAATGAGTACTTTTCAGGCTCCCTCCTGGCCATTTCAAGCTCCTTCCTGGAGACGCAGACGTGGCTGTTGCCACGACAGAAAGCGTGGCAGGGCCGGCAGGTCCCGCCCCCCACGGCTGAACCCACAAACAGTGGGAGGCACTGCTCACAGTGGCTGCCCTGGGAAGCCAGGTCAGAGTGGTCAGAAGGTCGGAGAGTCACAGGTAGGGGACATGAGGGACTGGCTCTTGGTACGGACCATCCCTACCTATCTGCATTCGGCCCCACTTTCACTTGCTTACTTGTAGCCCTGACTCCCGAGCTGAAAAACCCTTTAACAGTCAGATGTGCTGGTGTACCCCTATAATCTCAGCTATTTTAGGAGGCTGAGGCAGGAAGATCACAAATTCAAGCCCAACCTGCCTCAGTAAATTAGCATAATAAAAAATAAAGAAAGGCCGGGCATATAACTGTGTGTTAAGGCCTGGGTTCAGTAATACTCAGTTTAAAAGATAAAACAGCAGCCCTTCCCTTCACATGCCTGCCTTCCTGCCCCAGCCCACAATCTGTTCCCTAACACAGGCCCCCAGAGGCTCCACACGCTGCTCTGGCCAAGCTCTGCTACTGCTACCCAGTCTCAGCTTATGAGGACTCAGAATGAGAAAGGCTGCCAAAGCAGCTCAAGGGTACAGCACCGCCTACCGCATGGGAGCCCGGGGGTTTGATCCCTAGCACCACAGAAAACCCTGCCAGAGAACAGGGCAAGCAGAGGCCTGGGTCCCAAGATCAAGGGTCTGAGGCCCTGGGCAGCCCACCTTGGTGTGGTTGCGGCACAGCAGGCAGTGGTCTCGGGCTCCCACGCCGGCACACTCACTGTGACGATTGCAGCGACACTCGGTGGAACAGTTGCGGCCCACAAAACCGAAGTGGCAGCGGCAGTGGTCAGGCTCCACACAGGAGCCATTCACACAGCCCTGGGCGCACACAGGGCGGCACAGGCCAGTCACACTGCAGGGTGGAGCGGGGGTTAGGGGCCATGGCCAGGGCAGGTGCTCACCTTCCCCTTCCGGGTCAGTCCACCACCTTCACGCTGAGGACTTCCTCCACGATCTTCCCAGGCCTCCCTCCTCACTCCCCCAGCGCCCCACAGGCCTGTGTGGTCCCTGCCCCTCCACGGCCTGGCCACAGCCTCACTTGTCCATGGTGTAGCCCGTCTTGCAGCTGCACTCGTAGCCGTGGGGCTGGTCATGACAGTTCTGGGTCTCGTTGCAGTCATGGTGCCCATTTGCACACTCGTCCTCAGGGGGGCAGGACAGGAAGGCCCAGGACGCCCCAGATCGCCCACATGTCAGCCCTGGCCCCAGAGATTAGGGCTTCACCTAGGTGCTTCTCTGTCGCCTGCCCCCCACCACCCAGGTACCCTGGCTTGTAAGCTATACATGCAAGACAGCCCCAACAGCACCCCATGTTCTGCACTGTACCCCAGCCAGCCCCTACCCCTCCAAATCCTCACCATCACGGGGGCCGCTGAGTCCACCTTCCATGCAGCGGCCACCACCATCCTGGCCCCCCCAGGCGCACCAGCCACAGTGTGGGCGCCGCAGGCAGAGGGCACACTGGGTTGCCTGGGCACAGCCCAGAGAGCAGCTCTCAGGTCCCCGGAGCAGCCGCCCGCATCCTCCAGCCATACACCGCAGGGGCAGGTAGGAGGGACTCAGACACTGGAGGGACAAGGAGGTGGGGACAGACAGGCCAGGACAGGGGTCACACAGCATTTCTGAGCTTTCCCCTAGCTGCACCCTCCTTGAGGTCCTGCCCTCCCAGGGCACAGCCAGCCTGGACACCAGCTGGGTACCCCAGCCTTGCTCTCGAGCCTCTGTCAGCGGACAGCAGGACTGGAAGGTGGGCCAGAGATGTCATGGACATGGGAGGGTCACACAGACTTGGGCTGGAGGCCTGTACGGACAAACAGGAGACTGCAAATGAGAGAACATGGAAGGACAGGAGAAGAGCAGGCATGCCAAGGGGCAGAGATGAGACCTAATAAATCTACGGGCAGAAGTGAGCAGAGGGACACACAGCTGTTGGCCACCATCTCCAGCCCTCTTGAGACCCGGCAGTACTATCTTTATCGGTGCAGGGCATACTAGGTGGTGCTTCCATGGAGCTACAGATGGCCACACTTTCTACTCCATCTCAGGGCACTCCTGTTCCCCCCACTGAAGGCAGGCCATCTCTTACATGCAGACACAGTTTAAGAGTGGAGTTGGGCTGGGGATTTAGCTCAGTGGTTCCGGCGCCTGCATTGTAAGTGCAAGGTCCTGAGCTTGATCCCCAGTAACCACATACAATGCTGGGCATAGAGGCTCATGCCCACCAGCAATCAGTACCACATGCAACAATGCCAGGGTGGCTCACACCTGTAACCACAGCACTCAGGAGGCAGAGGCAGGAGGATTGCTGTGAGTTCAAGGCTGAGTTCAGGACTAGCCTGAACTACAAAAATAAGGCCTTGTCTCAAAAAAAAAGTGTTACAAGCCACAGCTGCTTAGACAGATGGGCTCAGCACTGGGCAAAAGACCTCGACTGGGAAGCTATGGAGTCCTGTGTGAGGGGCCAGGCAACAAGCAACACAGAAGCGACCATTTCTGTCTTTGGACTCAAATGTGCAATGAGGTTCAGATCCTTGGGACCTAACAGCAATTTATTTACTGCGTTGGCTTTAAATGAAGTAGAGGAGGGAAGAGATGAATGTGGGTTGGCTGCTCGAAAGCACTTAAGAAAAAGCACAGCGACCATGGAACCCAGAAACGGAAAAGCCGACTGCTGTGGCTGGTGATCTGAGCCCACTGAGGGCTGGGCGGGCCGTGAGCTGAGCTCCCTGAGCAGCCAGCAGACTGCTGCCAAGGAGTTTAACATTCTCAGGCCTTAGCCACGTAATAAATTCTGGGTCTTTTCCTGCTTTATTTTTATGCGGGGTTAGGGCTCAAACCCAGGGCCTTTTGCATGCTAGGCAAGTGCTCTACCACTGAGCTACATTTCTAGCCCCTCTTTCTGCTGGGCTTCCAAATCTAAATATAGTGCACCCCTGGCAGATGGTGGGGTGCTATGTGTGGGAAGGGGCAGAGTACCCCGAGTCCTCAAGCCTGCATAGTACCTTCTGCTGTGACCTGCCTAGTAGTAAATGCAATGATGCCAACACAATAAATTCCATTTCCTATGTTCCCGAAAAAAGACATAGGAACCCAAGCCCCAAGAGCGTGACCCCAGCTTGTCTGCTCGCACCCCCACAGCTCGGCAAAGCACCCAGGGGAGGTGCTCACGGGAATTTGTTGGAGGTTCAAAGCATAACACTAGATGTTCAGATCTGTCAACCCTGGAGCCAAATCATAGCAGGTCTGAGCCCGAAAGCCTTTACCTTTCTTTGGTATGTACGGTGATATTTTTAAAACATTCAAGCCGGCTGTGTGTGCTGGCAGGTGTCTGTAATCCTAGCACTCAGGAGACGGAAGCAAGAGGACTGCATGTTCAGGGTCAGCTTGGATTATAGAGCAAAACCCTGTGTGTTTTTTGTTTTGTTTTGTTTTGTTTTGTTTTCTAAAAAAGAAGCCAGTTGTGTTGGCACAGGCTTGTAATCTCAGCACTTGAGAGGCTGAGACACGAAGGATAGCAGTGAGTTTGAGGCCAGTCTGGGCTACAAAGTAAGATCTTGTCTCAAAAAAAAAAGCCAAGCCAATGCCTTAAAACTAGGAGATGTCATTAAAGGCAAATCATCTAGTGAAAGCCCTCTCAGGTTTCATACACCATCAACCTGGTGCTGTGTGGCCCCGTGGGCAGGCTGTGCCCTCCAATTCACTGCCCCCAACTGCTTCCTCATGCCTCTTCTGGCCAGTACCTCATCTGTGAGCTGCCCAGGCCCCGCAGTATCTGATCCTGGGAGGCACAGAGGTGTTGGAAGAGTTGCAAGTGCCAACTGGTGCTCTGGCATTGCCTTCTGGTCCCAAGAGACCCCACAAAGATAGATCAGGCCCTGGCCTACCCGCTCATGCTCCTAAGCCTCCCTCGCACGTCTCATTAGACCAAGGCTAATCAAAGCCTCTTCTTAAGAACGTGAGCTGATAACAGAGAGGACTGTGAAGTTAGAAAGGTAAGGAATGAGGATCAAGGCTGTCACTTGAGGCCATATGTGTTGATGATGAAGCCAAAGAAAACCAAAGAATCCAGCTGTGTGGAGAACCACTGAAGTTACTGGCAACACGACAAAGAACAACAAAGTGGGAAAGACAGACAGAGAGAGAGAGAAGATGGAGTAGGAAGGCATGAGAGCTGGAGATGGAGAGGGCTGGGGAATTCAGGAGGTAGGCATAGTAGTATGGACATGAAAACAGCATGAGATTCACAAAGTGAAGGCGGAGGAGATAGTGTGAGAGGAGGGAGAAAGAAGATGGTGGGGCTGGAGCTATGACAGGGACGGAGAAAGAGCAGGACAGAGGAAACAAAGGCCAATGCCAGGCAGAGGGACCACAGCAGTACCTGGTGGAGGCTGCTGCTCCAGACACAGTGCTGCCAGCCGCCATCTGCACCCTTGGAGTCCAGGCAGGAGGTGCAGTTGGGCAGGAGGTGACAGGGGGTGGGGCAGGGGAGTGGGGGCGATGATTCAACTGGCATTGGGGACACATTCAGCAGAGAGTGGCTGAAGCATGTCCAGTCATAGGTAGGCTGCACTGACAGGATGCGCCGGGTCTCCCCTGCAATTGCAGAAGAGAGCCTCCTGTTGGGCCCAGCCTCCTCCCTCAGACCCAGGGTCCAGGCCCGGCCTCCTCCCTCAGACTCAGGGGTCTAGGCCCAGCCTCCTCCCTCAGACCCGGGGTCCAGGCCCGGCCTCCTCCCTCAGACCCGGGGTCCAGGCCCGGCCTCCTCCCTCAGACCCGGGGTCCAGACCCAGGCTCCTCCCTCAGACGCGGGGTCCAGGCTCGGCCTCCTCCCTCAGACTCAGGGGTCCAGGCCCGGCCTCCTCCCTCAGACCCGGGGTCCAGACCCAGGCTCCTCCCTCAGACGCGGGGTCCAGGCTCGGCCTCCTCCCTCAGACCAGGGGTCCAGGCCCAGGCTCCTCCCTCAGACCCTGGGTCCGGGCTCATCCTCTTCCTTCAGACCCAGGGGTCTAGGTCCCATATCTTCAGCCCCCACACCCATGATCCAGGGTTCCACACCCTCTCAGGGGCTGAGCACGTCAGCTCACCTGTCCTCTTGAACTGCCGCGTCCACATGCACTTGCCCTCCCGTGTGCACTGCTCACAGTCCGCGGCCCCACATGCAGCCTCCGAGCAGTTCCCAGCCCAGAAGACCTCTCGCTGGTTGATGCGACAGTCATTCTCCGAGGTGCAAGAGCCATTGCGCCCAATGCAGGCACCCTCGGGGCAGTTGGTGCACCACTTACAACGGGGGGCAGATGCCTAGCAGCAGAAGACAGGCTCAGTGGGGTCTGCAGGGGCCCCAGCACCCTGGGCTTGGTGGTTCCTAAGACCCCAGAGTGGGCAGGACATCTGCCCCTGCTTCTCCTCCCCAGCCATCTACCTCTCCATCTCCAGGCTGCAGGGTCCGGGGGTGGCGGGCCAGGCACTCACTACAGGTCCGAAGCCGTCGGCATTCCTCTGGGGAGCGAGGCATTGGGGAGCAAGGGGAGGCCCCACAGCCTAGCCTGGAGGGCAAGAGGCCTGACTCATTCATTCCAGCCAGGCTTCAACTTCCAACTTCCCAGACACCCTCCTGCAGCCCTCCACACCAGGATCCGCGCTGGACTTGGCACAAGACTTCCCAATCCTGGCCCGTCCACCTCTTGGTAATGGATGGTCCCGTTCACCCATCACTCAGGCTGGAGACATCAAAAGATAACCCTGTCTTCCTGCCCCTTCAGCCACTCAAGTCTTCTGCTTCCTGAGTCTCTGATTGTGCCGTCCTTACTACCCAGCTAATGTCTCGGTCCCCGGCCCTTCCCCTTACCAACCTGACCCTCACAACAGCTCTGGGGACCTCACTGGCCAGGGCTGCTTTACCCCCTCCTGCTCAAACCTTCTGTGGCTGCCCACCTACAGTGCAGTCCACAATCCCTTGGCCAAAAGCTATGTAACTGCATGGATTTCAAACTCTGGCATTCTGGAAAAGTAGTGGGCGCTCTCACTATTACATACCCCCAGGAGCCTGGGAAGGGTCCCAAAGCCACAGCCATCATACTCCCACAGTAAACATGGGACACACTTCATTGGGACAAAGCCCGGCACAGCTTCGTGTCAGGCAGGACAAGTAGCAGTCACGTGACTTGGTACAACCCTGAGAAGCTTGGTTTGCAGACACTGGGGTTCCCAAACTGCAGAGGAGGGGACCATGGAGTGAGAAAGAAGCCAGCACCTCAGCCACACAATTCAAGCCCTTCTAGCTGAATCTACCCACTCTTCTAGTCTCATCGTCCTCCGACACAGATTGCCCTTCAGACATGCCAGGAACAGCCCTACTTTTACTTTGCTGGTCTACACGAAACCAGTTGTTCCGGGCCCAATTCAGACCCTATTCTTCCTGAAAGGGACCCTGACCCACAAGCAGGGCTCCCCTGAAGCTGCCCCAGGCCACACACCTGTGATGATTTACCCACTTTCCGATGTATGATGCTTGAACCTAACCAGACAGTACACTCCTGTGGCTTCCCTCCCAGCCCAGTCTAGTACAGTTCCCTGCGAGGGGACCACTACTGCCTGTGATGAGTCAGTCACATGGTTACCTGTGGGCCTGGTCCCCAGAAAGACAGGCTCCATGGCACCAGGTGCAGGCCCCAGACTGGTTACAAGCTTCAGGTGAGGGCAGCAGGCGGCAGGGGTCGGGAGGTAAGGTCAGTGCCAGCAGGCGGCCCAGGGCCACTCCCCCAAAGCCTCCAGAGATGTACAGGCGGTTCCCCACTGCTGCCACTGCGTGCGCCACAGACTCTTCCATAGGGGGTCCCACAGAGGCCAGACCTGAGAAAGACAGGGTGTTCAGAAAGGGAGGACAGGAGAGGCGGGGAAAGACCCACACGGCGAAGCCAGTCGGAAAGGTTCTCCAGAAGGGACAGACACAGAGGAGGCAGAGACAGACACAGAACGACAGGGAGGAGATAGATAAGGACAAACAAACAGGAGAACCAGAGAGCAAAAGGCAGGCAGAGAATAAAGGGACAGAAAGCGGGGAATGAGAAGAGGGACACGCCAGGAACAGTGGTCCTGCCTGGGATCCCAGCTACTCCAGGAGGCTGAGGCAGGAGGATCACAAGTCCAAGGTCAGTGTTTATGTTTAAATGTCCCCCCAAAGACTCATATAGATGGGTGGATTTATTTTTCAGAGGTGGCTGACTCTGAAATGTGTGATGCTGGGATTAAGGGACTGTGATTTCTATTTTTTTTTTAAGAAAGGGTCTCACTTTGTAGTTCAGGCTGGCCCTGAGCTCACTATGTAGCCCAGGCTCGCGCTAAACTCACAGCAATCCTCCTGCTTCTGCCTCCGGAGTACTAGGATTACAGGCATGAGCCACCACTTCCAGCACTGTGGTATGTGGTACTGACTGCTGATGCTCATGAGTCATCACACCCAGCATTGTTTTATGTAGTTACCAGGAATTAAACTGAGCCCTTGCGCTTGCAAGGCAGGCACTGGAATCACTGAGCTAAATCTCCAGCCCAAGAGACTGTGAATTCTAAACCACTACACCTGGTTGGTTTAGCACTAACCATGATGAGTAACTGGTCCAGCACCGCTCTAATCCCTGCAGTTGGGATGGATGAAAGAGGGGAAAGACGCTGTCGAGCTCTCTTGCTGCTTTGCTGTCTTCAGAGCACTGCGAGTTATTGCCCCTCAGCCATCCTGCCTTGGGGCCAGCCAGTTATGGACTGACACCTACATGAACTGTCGGCCAAATAAACCTTGTCCCCTTTAACTTTGGGTGTCTGGTATTCTGTCTCAGCAGAGAGAAAAATAACTAAGACAGGCAGCCTGGGCAACTTAGTAAGACTCTATCTCAAAATTTAAATTTATTTTCTTTCTTTTTTTTTTTTTTTTTGTGGCACTGGGGATCAAAGTCAGGACTCTGCACTTCAAGGCAGGTGCAGTACCACTGAGCTAAATCCCTAGTCCTCTCTCCACCAAAAAAATTTTAAAGAGCTGAAGGATTAGGGATGTAGCAGTAGAGTACTTGCCTAGCAGGTGTGAGATTCTGGGTTCGATTCTCAGTCCCACAAAGCACAAAAGCAAACACAAATCAGAAAACAGAGAAATGCTTTGGAACTGGATGGAAGTGGTAACTCCACACACAACATTGTGATGGGACTAAATGCCACCAACTTACTCATATTTTAAAATGTATTTATTTTTTCAGTGCTACCACCAGGCTATCCCCCAGCCCCATAAATCACTTAGCAGAGGGTAATTTTATGTTACATGAATATTACTTCAGTTTTTTAAAGCCTAAAAAGAGAGTGAGAGACAGACAGACAGAGTAGTAGGAAAGGCAGACTATGAGAAAAAGAATTATAGAAAAAATAAGAGAGAAGAAAAGAGAAAGGAAAAAGGACCAGAAATACAAAGTCACAACACTAAATGAAATAAAAAGGTGCGGTGTGGCCTGGGCTTGGAGCTCAGCAGAAGAGCACACCTAGCACTCTTTTCTGGCACTGAAAAGAGAAATAAATAACGGTGAGATATAAGCCCATTTCTAGCCTATGAGTAGCAGAGTCCAGAAAGAAACTCCTCACACACAACAGTGGTTGTCTCTAGGGAGTGGGATTATGGGTAGGCTTGTTTCTCCCTACTTTGTAACTTACATATAATAAAGATTACTTTTATAACCAGAATATGACTAAAAATTTCCAAGTAAAAAGAAGGAAGAAGGGGATCTCCAGGGTCTTTAGAAAATCTAGACAGGAGCTGTGTGCTTCTGGTACAAGGAATCCTGACTTTTTTTTCTGTGGTACTGGGATTGAACCCAGAGACCCTGCACTGAACCCCACTACACCCCTACCCCACCCCACTACTTTTTTAAACTGTATTTTGAGACAGGTCTCACTAAGTTGCTAAGTTGCCCAGCCTGCGCGCAAATATGTACTCTTCCTGCCTCAGCTTCCCAGAGTGCTGAGATTATAAGCGTGTGCCATCATGCCTGGCCTGAGTGTCTTCTAATGAATGGGGTCTCGGGACAGTCACGAGGCTCCCCTGGATGTCCCTCAGTCTCCCAAAGGACCGTGACAGGGACTCACGGGTGAGGTCGGGCAGGAGCCAAGCATTACAGTTGACCTGGTAGAGCAGGACATCACTGCTGAACTCATCGGGGTCCGAGCGTCCCCCGAGGACCACCATGGTGTCCCCTAGCAGGGCTGCGGCATGGAAGAGTCGGGGGTGGGGCTGTCAGGGAAACACAAAGCAGGAGGCCCTGTCAGAGCCCGCTCCCTTGTTCCGCGTGGCCCCTCCCAGCCCATCTGCACCTCTGAATTTCCCTTCCTTCCCATGCTCTCTTTCCCATCCAATTCTCACCTTCCTCAAATCTCACCTCTTTCCTCTAGGACCTCCCGGATCCTTCACAGCAACCCACAGGCCCTTTCCTTTTCCCTGGAGCCCCCACAAGCTATGCTGCTCTCCATAAACCTGGCCCAGACTCAAGATGAAAACCCCATCCCTCCGTGAGCTCTGTGGCTGGGCTGGGGTGAGGCTCCTGGAGGGATCTTCTGTGGTCTCTCTCTCCCCAGAGGGGCTTCTGAATGTAGCTGTATAACACACACACAGTTGTCACTGCCAGCACAGATGGACTCCGTGCCCTCACAGACAAGGCAGGACATGCATGGATCCTCGATTCTGTCCTTATAGATGAAAGTCCAGGAGGGAAAGGGACCTGCCGGGCCACCCCAGGTCAAGGCAGAGCTGAGGCAGAACTCATGCCTCTGACCTCCGGCAGAGGAATCTTTCTTCCAGATCAGAAATGGAAAGAAGAGCCCAGGAGGGAGGCAACAGGATTCAGGAGGGAGCCAACCCACGGGGCACTGGGTAAAGGGGACACATCCCTCCTGTCCCTACAGCCATCTGTCTAAACTGTACTTCTGACCTTTGCCCCCTGAGAGGGGGCCAGCAGGCTCCAGGTGCGGTCAGGACAATGTAAGGAATACAGCTCTGGGGATGGGGCTGCCAGCTCCACGTGGAAGCGGAAGCCACCAAAAACATAGAGAGAGTCCGTGGCCTCATGGTAGACCGCAGAATGTCCATAGAGACCTGGATGGGAGCAAAACAACCACAGTGAGGGTAGACAGGGCTGGCAGCCAGTGAGGTACCTCACCAACCTGCCAGGCTGCCGTTCTTGGTGACCACACAACCCACTCCCTCACTCTGAGGCCAGGGCCTGGAAGTCCTTCCCAACACCCCCCTCGGGGTTCCGAACAATCATTAGTGACTTGGGACGGGAAGACAGAATCAATGGTTGGAAAGTTATGACAAGCTGACGCAAGGAGAACAGGTGACACAATGTCCGGAGACCGCATCAAAGCACAGAGAGGTAAGAGAGGAGACCCAAGGGGTCTCGGATCTCGGAACCCCAAGGAGGGAAGACAGTGGCCACCCGGGGCAGGGCCCCTGCGGGCAGCTCATCATGGAGTCTGCGGCAGAGACACTGAGCGTCCTGAGATCACTCCTGACAACCTGGGTTGGGGGTGGCAGGAAGATTATACGCTAGAGAAGGCAGTAAATACAGAAAGGGTGGGGACAGAGCTCCTCTCACCTGTTGGGGGTGTCCCACTCTGGGCTCCGGACACCCAGGTGCCAGCTGCCAGCTGGTACTCAAGCAACTGCTGGTTGAAGCCATTTTCCGGGGAGTAACCACCCACCAGTATCAGAGACAGGCCCCGGCGGGCAGTGAGGGTGTGGCCGGCCACTGCAGGCAGCTCCACAGTCTGAGGAGCCTGAAGAACAGAGAGCCAAGGTCACTGAGAGGCCAGAGTTTGGGGTCGCCTTGCAGGTAGAGGCGACACCTCCATCACTGGTCCTCTCTGGACTGCTAAGGCGGTGGTGAGAGCGGGTCAGATTCCAGCCCCTGAGAGCCAGGTCCCAGCAGGTGCTGGCAGGCAGGCACTGCTCAGTTTTGCCTCAAGCCCCTTCCTCAGGCTCAGTCAACCCCAGTGTCCCAGGCAGGCCAAGCACAGCACCACAGGCCACAGCCAGGGTTTGGTCTGGGACTTTGGCGTGACCGAGGATGCCTGCAAAACTCAACTCCAGACTTCTGCTAGAGCCCAGGGAAGACACAGTTCCTCTAGTGGCGAAGTGTGCAGGTGTTACTGTGACTATGTCTGGCAGGCTCGGCATGTGGTATGGCTGAGTGGGTGGACACTCACCTTCTCCTGCCGCCACTGCAGGGTAGTGAGGTTAAGGACCCAGAAGTCACGCGTGACTCCCCCGGCTGTCAGTCCCCCAAGCAGGTACATGGCACCACGTCCAGCAGGCACATAGGCAGCTGCATGGAAGGAGCGGGGTGACGGCCCTAGGCCCCCATCCTCAGCTCCCGCCAGCATCTGTGTCCACCGCCGCTCACTCACTGAGTACCTGGGGCCAAGGTGCCAAAAAGCAGCCTTACTGTAGACGCCTCAGCATCCTTAAAGTGACCCTGACAGACTCCCAGCATCCTCAAGGTGACTTTCCTATGATGATCATCTTACTGTTCCCTGGAGCAGCACCACCCAAGTAGGACCCCAGACTTGAGTGCCACAGGTGAGCCTCCTGTTACAAGTGCCCTCACCTTAGGGGCTTGCACTGCAAGCTGACTTTTGAATGTGGACACCTTAGTAGGCCCTGACGTGACCTTTTCTCATTCAGGTATCCCACCCCTTCCAGAGCAGTCCTCACCTGTACAGGTTTCCCAGCAGCCCCTGGGGCAGGCCTAGGCCCCCAAACATCCACAAGGTGGCATCAGGTCCTTCCACCATGGTGTGACCCAGGCGGTGCAAGAAGCGGCTAGCAGTGTCCTGGGTGATGGCAGAGATGCCAGGGGTCAGGCTGAGGTCACGACAAAGTACCAGGCAAGAGTGGAGGGTTTACAGGTGGTCCCCAGAGTGGGGGCAGAGGAATGATCTGAGGGACAGACTGGCACCACTCACAGCAGAGAGGCGGCTGTCCATGAGGGTCTCCCAGACCAGCTGCCCGCCATCCAGCTTTGTGGCACAGTCCAGGCCTCCGAAGCCCTCAGCACAGATGCACACGCCTTGGCTCTAGAGACAGCAGAGGGAGGTCCAGAGGGGCCCTCATCACCCCCCACCCCACCTGACTGGCCCTGTCCCTTCGTACCTGGTTACAAATCCCAGCCCCAGTGTGGGCATTGCAATTCTCGGGACACAGAGCCATGCGGCAGTGCGGGCCAGCCCAGCCCTGGGGACACTGGCAGAGCCCGGCACCTGCAGCCCCTGCCTGGGGCACACATTCCTGGGGTACAGGGCAGCTCCCAGGACCCCCTGACCCACAGCGGGCGGAGCCCACAGAGGCATTGAATCCCCAGGATGATGAGCCGTTGGCTTCCCAGTGCAGCACAAGTAGCCCTGTGGGAAAGAGGTCAGTGTCTGTTCCCAGCCACACTCTTGGCACTACTCTACCCTAGCGTGGAGAAAACCCGGAGTGATTGGGCTGGGAAGCACCCCTGTCACTTAAAATCACTGCCGTAAACAAACCTCTCTATACATCCCTCTCCTTGACAACTCATCAAGTCCCACCTATTTTATTTTATTTTTATTTTTATTTATTTATTATTTTTTTAGGTTTTTTGGGACAGGGTCTCGCTTTGTCGTTCAGGCTGGCCCTGAGCTCAGCCTCAAACTCACTTCACAGCAATCCTCTTGCCTCTGCCTCCCGAGTGCTGGGAATCACCTATTTTATTTTTTGAAATAGGGGCTTGCTATGTGGTCCAGGCTGGTCCTGAACTCACTATGTAGCCCAGGCTGGCCTTAAATTTTGTTGCAATCCTCCTGCCTCAGCCTCCCGAGTGCTAGGATTACAGACATGTACCACAACACCTATCTCTGTCCATTTGAAAGCCTAAATCTTAGGTTGGGACTGTGGCTGAACGGAAGAACATAGGCTTAGCAGGCATAAGGTTCTGGATTTGATACTCAGCACCACTAAAATCAGTAAATAAACAAGCAGATAGATGATAGGTTGGTAGGCAGGTAGGTAGGTCAATAGCCCAAATCTCTCACACATTCACTTATTGATTATGAGCACCTTGGCCACTGTCCAAGGCAGTGTTCCCAGGCACCTGGACAGCAGCACTGTCTCCCCACTGTCTTCCTGCCTGCCTACACTGCCTCTCAGCAGCGCACGCGATCCTTAAAAACATGAACTTGACCTCATCAAGTTTGAGACCCAAACCATGCTAGCTCCTACTGCTCTTACATAAGACCAGCTTTCCTTAGAAAGCTTAGCGGTTTTGTGGGTAGTGGAATAGAACTTCATTATATTCACTCCACAATATGTAAAATATACTTCCATAACACTGTATGTTTTTTTGTTTTGTTATGTTGAGACAGGTCTCACTTTGTAGTTCAGGCTGGCCCTGAGCTCACTATGCAGCCCAGGAAAGCCTTGAACTCACAGCAATCCTCCTGCCTCTGCCTCCTGAGTGCTGGGATTACAGGTGTGAGCCACCATGACCAGCACTGTGGTATGTGGTGCTGACTGCTGGTGGGCGTGAGTCACCACTCAGCATGGTGGTATATGGTTACCAGAGATCGAACTCATGACCCTGCGCTTGCAAGGCAGATGCCAGAACCAGTGAGCTAAATTACCAGCCCAACACTATATTTTCTTAATAAGAGTTTCCCTCGGGAACCAATAGGGTCCTGCAGACTCCCATTTCGCCCTATCCCATGTGCCCAGCTTGGGCTGGGCCTCTCTGGGCTTTTGCATCTCTATTTCCCTGCCTGGAGAAACTGCCCACCCAAGGCCTCCAGCTGAATTCCCCCTGTAAAGAAGGCTTTCCCAGTTGTCCAGCCCACCAGCCTACAGACAAGGCCAGGTGCCTGCTCCTCTCCTCTGCCTCACTAAAAGAGCAACTGTTCCGAGTCTACTGCTTTATTCCCTGGTTTCTTCCCTTGCGTCCCCACCTATGACAAGGACAGCCAGTGCGTCCCCTGTTCACTGCTGTTCCCAGTGTCTAACTGAGGCCAGCTCAGTCTAGGTGCTCAGGACATACCTGCTGAATGCCCGCAAGTCCCATCGGCACTAGGAGTTCCTGTGGGCCTGGGACTCAGGCAGTCACCAGCAGGCCAATTACGACCCAGCCCTTTGTCTCCAGCTTGAGGGCTCTGATTCACATTAAGAAAAGCATTTTGAATTCTGGCTCCTTCACTGCCTTCCTACTCATCTCTATCCACTCCTCAGGGTTTTCTCTTCTTTTCTTTTTTTTTTAGAAACAGGATCTCGCTTGGTAGTTCAGGCTGGCCCTGAACTCAGCCTCCAACTCACATCACAGCAATCCTCCTGCCTCTGCCTCCCGAGTGCTGGGATTACAGGCGTGAGCCACCACGCCCGGCACTGTGGTATGTGGTGCTGGTTGCTGCTGCGTGTGAGTCTCCACGCCCAGTATTGTATGTGGTTACTGGGGAATCGAACCCGGGCCCTTTGTGCTTGCAAGACAGGCGCCGGAACCACTGAGCTAAATCCCCGGCCCACCTCAGGGTTTTCAAACTCAGCACTACAGGTTGGGGCGTTAGGGGCAGTGGCCGTTGGGGGGAGGCTGTGCTGTGTAATGTAGGATGCAGAGCCACAGCCAATGTCAACCGGACAGATGCCAGCTGTGCCCCCTAACTGTGATTCCAGACATCACCAAATGTCCCAAAGGGCAAAACCATCCCTGAAAACAACTACATGATATAGACAGTAAGGCACTCTCACATCAGCCACATGCTACATGCCCTGCCTGGCTCTTCTCTCCAGAGCCAGCCCTGCTAGAAAAAATCCTCTCCTTTTCCTCTCAGGTGAGGAAACTGAAAGCCCAGAGATAGAAGCAACTACACCATCCACACAGGAACCGTGTCACCCAGCAAGTCTGTGGTGGTCTCGGTCTCAGCTAGAACCTGGGTCCTCAGCCCAAGCAGAGGACATAGGCAGGGCCAAGGGATACAAAACCAAGACAGAGGTCCCACTGCCCCCCGCTCCCATACCAGATAGGGCCTGCACAGTGAGGGGCCTGTCCCGGCGCTGGCCACAGAAGGCAGCTATGAGACTCCGGTCTGACTGGACAACACCAGTGTCCAGGAAGCGTGGAAATCCGTCAAAGGCCAGGACGTAGCTCAGCTGGAAGGGTGCAGAGTCAAGGGTTAGACTAGAAGAGGGGTGCTGGGGGTCTCCAACAGGGCTTTTAGAGCAATATGAGACTGCGAAGACTGAAACTGTGGCGGGAGACTACCGCTCTCTCTCTGGTGTTCAAAGCAGACATGGTTAACCAATCTGGCACCCTTGCCCTGAGCCTCTTTCTCAATACACAGCTCCTGGCAGCCACCACCAATCACCTGACACATAAGGTGTAGGAAGGTATTGTCCCTGGTCTAGGGCATGAGTTTGAGGGTTTGGAGAATGGAGGATGGGCATTCAGGAACTGGGAAGTAAAGTGGGAGATGGAAGGGTCTAAGGCTTAGGAACTAATTTCCAGAAAGCTAGAGAACAGAGTTTGGGGTCTGGAGGGTGAAAAAAAAAATACCCAAAACATGCAGGTCAGAGTCTGTCTGAGAATCCAGATTGGGTGGGGACGCGGTTCTGGCTTTGACCCTAAACCCGGGACTGTTCAGTGCTCACCGTGCAGGGGGTGCTGCTATCGGGGGAGAAGGTGAGGGTGAGTGGGGGGCAGAGGGTCTCAGGAGCACAGGGCTGTAGCTCCTCAGTGGCTGACACCACCCACACGCAGTAGGACAGGCCCGGCCCGGCTCTCGCCGCCCCACCACCTGGAGGCAGCAGACCTCCAAACCGGCGGGACCCCAGAGCCACTGAGGACACGTTGGTGAGGAGGGCACGGCCCCCACACTCCCGGAAACAGGAGCCACCGGCCCTGGGGAGATGGAGAGCCAGTGTCAGACCAGTCCTGCTCTAGCCCACCGCGTCCCTAAGCCCACCCTACTAAGCCTGCGGGCCCTCTGTCTCACCGGGGATCTCCATAGTAGCCTGGGGAACAGAGCTGGCAGTGGGCACCCTCCGTGTGGTCCTGGCAGAAGCACATCCCGCTGAGGTTGTCACAATGGCCCTGGCGTGGGTCCCCATGCCCGTTGCACTGGCAGGGTCTGCAGCCACCGGAGCCCGTGGCATTGCCATAGCTGCCGGGCCGGCACCGTTCGCAGTGCTCCCCCCATGTCCAGTCTGCGGAGCCCCAGCGAGTGGGACATAATCAGAACAAGGGCAGGATGGGGCCCAGACCCCCGCCAACTCCCTGCTTCAAAGGAGTGAAACCAAGGGCCACACCGGAGAAGAAATAGCCAGTTCCAAAACGGGGACCTGAGGCTCATCGCGGAGGGTGAGCTGAAACCTGTTTGGCTCAGGTTCCAGGAATGGAGCAAGGAGGCTGGGAGGGGCCCAGGGGAGACTGAAAACCACCAAGGAGAGAAACCCAGAGCCCCAGGAAGAGAGGAGGGCTGGGGTGCGGCTCAGCGCTAGAACACTTCCCATTCGCTTTGCACAGGGAGGCCCTGGCTCCCATCTCCAGAACTGCACAAAGGAGGAGCACAAGGCCCACGCTGGGCACTCGGGACGGGGCTGCTCACCCTGGCACTCATCGCAGAAACCAGGCCCCCGCTTGCGGCAGTGGCTGTGGAAGTTGCAGCCACAGTCTCGGGAGCAGCGGGGGGTGGGGGGCCCGGGGGCAGGTGTGGGCGGGGGCAGGTCAGATGTCCAGCCCAGGTCACACACGCAGGTGAAGTCCGGGGGACCACTGCACATGCCGTGACCACAGTCTTCTAGGCACCTGAGGGACCACATGAGGATGGGGAAAGTGCCAGGCAAGCCTAAGACATCCAGGATGTCCCATCCTGTCCACCCACTGCCACCCCATCACTACACAGGGCCGCCTGTTTCCACAGGTTTGGGGCTGTGTGGGTGAAACTGTTTCCACAGTAACTATCACACACGATAATGCCTATCTCCATAGCAACCACCTATCACCACTGTGAAAACCCCCTTTCAAAAAGGTCCTCCTGCATCACCACAGCAGCGCTGAAGACTGTGACCCACAGGCTGTGAGTGTGTCATTTCCAAGGTAGCTGGCATTACCTTGGGACCTGCCACTCAAATGCAGTCCTCGTCTGCAAGGTAAACACCTGAGGCTAAGTGGGGACACTGGTCCAAGAGGGAGCCCAGCACCAAGATGGATTTCTTCCTCCAACCCAGGCCTCCACCCTGGTGACCCCCACAGCTACCCATTCCCCACTCACGTGCGATTGCAATGTGTGATGCCATTGCCCTGGTACCCTCGCTGGCAGTGACACTCGTAGCTGAGAGGTGTGTTCAGGCAGGTTGCCCTCGGATGACACCGTGCCAGGCCCAAGCGACATTCATCCACATCTGGACAGCGGGCATAGGCCCAGCGGGCAGGGAGGGCCACAGGTAGCCCTAGGCCCTCCCCAACCCAGAGAGAGCAATTTCCCCCACCCAGGGGTCCCGAGAAGTCCCCCTGTAGGCACCTGGGGAGATTAGAAGGGGGAACAATATGGAAACAGGAGAGAGAAGGGGACACAGGGACAAGGACAGAGGAAAGACAAACAGAAAAACAAGGAGTAAGACAAAAGGAAAGGCAAGAGAAGCAGACAGGGAACATGGGACAGCAGAAAGGGAGAAGAGGGGAAGGAGAAAGAAGAGATAGAGGGTGGTCAGGAAGAGGAAAGGCAGCCAGGGGCCACCGGGACCAAGGGGCCTGGCTGTGAGCATCATCGAGGGCCGAGCCCTGCCCCCGCCCCGCCAGCTGCCCCTCACCGGCCCAGGGTCGGGTTGTCCTCATTGCCACACCAGCCGCACTCATGGCTCTGCAGACACTCGTGGCAGGTCAGGAAGCCATCGCAGCTCCGGCACCGTGGCTCCGAGTGCACGCTGTGCAGCATGAGATACATGGGGGTCAGAACCCACTGGCCTCAGTGGGCTGGCGCCCTCATTCCAGCAGTGCCACCCCCCGAATCACACCTGTCATCCCAGCCACGGCAGCCTCCATGTGGGTACCGGGCGAGGTAGGCGGCAAAGAGGAAGCAGGTGTGGGTGGACTGGCACCAGGCGCACTGGCTGGAGTTGGCCAGGCAGTCCTCGCAAGTCAGACGTCTGGGGACGGGGAGTGGGCACTTGTCACTGCAGCCCTCGCCCACACACACCCGCCGCCCACCTGCTGGCCCAGGCTCACTGGCTGCAGAGCGGAGGGCATTCCTCTGGGCTCCTCAGGGCGCTCCGGCCCCGGCCCCGCCGGCTGCACGCCGCATCCCCTTTGCGATTGGTGCTCTGATGCCACTCACAGAAGGGATCCTGGGGAGAGGGTGGACAGGGTCAGAGCCTAGTTTGGCCCCTTCCTCTGGGCCCCCAGTATCTGCCCTCACCATCCAGCCATCCAAACGCCTCCTCCCAGCTGCCAGCCTTGGCACTTGCCCTGCAGCCACACTCATCTGTGTTCTGTGTGCCCAGTGCCCACCCCTCTTTGTACAGCACTCCCTCCTGTGGGGACAGGGGTCAGATCATTCTCCAGGATGCAGAGATAGGTAAAGGCCACACCCCATCCCACCTCAGTGGTGCCAGGGGTCATCACCAGACCTAGCACGGCTGATGAAACATGACTTAGGGATTTCTGTTGAACTGCAGGGTGAGGTCGGGTCGGGTGGGGACAAAATAAAAAAGCTGTTTCCTCTTGTGGCCGAGTGGGTAAATAAAAGCTGGAGTACTATGTCTTCCTGCCTCCCTCCCAGGGAAAGGGGGTGCAGTGGAGGGCAGCGGTGCAGCTCGCAGGCCTGAGGATCTATCTGGGGCTCTGGCTGCCTGAGCAGTGGGGGATGTGATTGCATTTTCTAGGCCCGGCAAGAGGACAAACCCTGACTCCCAGAAGCTCACTTTTCAGTGCTATCTGGTGGACACTCCTCTCCCCATCTGGTTCTTGCCTGCATATTCAGGGCGACAGCCCTGGCTGTTCACCTCTGCACTCTGCCAGGGCTCCCAGGCTGGGCCCCTTCTTGCCACCTGTTCCAGCTGCCCACCCCCATGCCTACAAGCTGTGACCTAGCAGGTACCTGGGTACAGGCGTGGCAGTCACGATGTTCCTCGCAGAGTGGGCAGAGCATAGGCACCAGCACCAGCAGGGACCCACCTGCTCCATCGTCCTCGCAGTGGGCCCCACCCTGGCGCAGGTGACAGGTAGCACTGCCCAGGCACCAGCCACAACCCTGGTCTGCCAGGCAGCCCAGGCAGGAGGAATAGGAGGCGCAGGCAGAGGAGCGGTAGGGCTCCAGGAAGAAGAAGGAGATCTCCTGAAGGTGGGCACAGGAGGGGTGGGGTCAGGCCTGGGCAGGGTCAGTCAGCGCTTAGGGCTACGGCTAGAGTTAAGGATTAAGGGTCTGGAAACCAGACTGAGAATCAAGCACATAAAAAGTGAAGATTTAGGAAATCAGAAAACAAATGATCAAGGTAGGAGGGAATCTAGAGACTAGAAGTTGAGCATGGCAGGCAGAGATTGGAGCGGAGGAGTGTGAGAGTGTGATGGGGGCTCAGAACATGCGGTCAGGGCTGGGGCAGAGCTCAGTGATCGTTAACTTAGCACACAACGGTACCTCAGTTACTGACTACATTTGTGTTATGATTTGGGGGAAGATAGTTGCATTTGTGTTTGTGTGGGGAAAATGGCCACGGTTCAAGGCAGAGTTTGCAAATGGAAGCATTTGTGACGCGAAGTATTACTGTCATAAGGCCTGGAATTCATCCCCTACACCACAAAAATGGCTGGATGGGCTGGATGGATGGACAGATGGATAGATGGACAGATGACAGAAAGATAAGAATTTGGAATAGGTTCAGAATCTGAGAGGAGAGCTGGGGTCTAGAAAAGGTCCAGGTAAGGTCCAGAAGGCAAAAGGAAAGAGTCAAGGAATGAGGCCAGGGTGCAGGGAGCTGGTTTGTGGCCTGGGACTGGGTCAGAGACAGGACTGGGCACTCACACTGCCCCCTGGCACACCAGTCCGATCCCACAGCAAAGTGAGCTCGCTGTGTCCAGGGCCTGCAGAGCCATTGAGCTGCCCTCGGATCTCCACTGCATACTTGTGGCCACGACCAGGCAATGGGAAGAGGCGAGCAGACCCAGGGCGCTGCAGCCGCCTTGTCTCCTTCTCCTGCTGAGCCACCCAGTGGCCCACCTCCTCCTGGGGTAGAGGGGAGAGCCCACAGGCTCCTCAGAATTTGTCACACTCCTTCACTGGGCCCCCCAACCTCCTAGCACCTCTCTTCCTCCTGGGAAGAAGAGGTCTTCAGACCTCTTTAGACTTAAAAAACCTTCAAGGCACCCCCACATCCCCCAGAGACCCACCTCCTCCTCAGGAAAACCTGACCTGTTGACTCAAACTGCCTCTTTCTTTCAAGTTCTCAAAACTGTTCACAGATGAAAACCCAGGCCAGAGATATAGCTTGGTGGCACAGTGCCTGCCTGGCAAGCGCAAGGCCCTGAGTTCAATTCCCAGTACCATTAAAAAAAAAAGAAAACCTCAGAGCCCCTTGTTCCTCTGGCTTCTGACCTCCAGCTTCTCCTGTCTTCCCCTGAACCTCCATGCCACCTCAGATACCTATACCTCAGCCCTATCTTACCAAACACACCCCTAAATGTTCCAGGCTTCCTCACCATGTTCTCTGGGTCGGAGTCACGGGCCATCCGGGCCAGGACATGGAGGCGCTGGGCCCGGGCCCACACGGCCACATCCTCAGCCCCTGGCCCACCTGGCAGCAGTGGGTGGATGAAGCCACGGTAGACCAAAGACACGTCTGTCTCGGGACTGGGTGTGAGGGTGATGGTTGTACTGCGGACGATTGAGACCTGTACTAGCAGGAAAGGAGTTTATGTGACAGTCCCTTTCTATACAGGCTCCAAGTCCCCACAACCCCCAGGCCAGAGAAGATGATCAAGTTACCTTCTCTCCCCATTTACTCAGTGAGAAATTTTGAGGTAGAAGGCAGAGCTCAGGCAGTGGTTGTCCCTCAGAGTCAGATTCAAATTCAGAGAACGCACCCTGAACCACAGCCCTCGCTCTTCTCCAGCTTATAGTAAAACTCTAGGACTCGACCTCTCAGTATCTTATGCCTTAACCTACCACTTTTCCACCTATGCCCTACCACGTCCAGGCTCAGTGTTCCAAGTGACAGTCGATGAATGACGTTGCTAGTATGTAGCATGTAACTTTATAATAGTAGAGGAGTGGAATAACCCAAGTATTGCTCACTGGGAAACTATTTAAATAAACTAAAGCAGCACTGTGTCATCTGAATATAAATGGAATACTACACAGCCATAAAAAGCTGGGTAGGGATGGGGATTTAGCTCAGTGGTTCCGGCACCTGTCTTGCAAGCGCAAGGACCCAGGTTCGATCCTCGGTAACCACATACCATACTGGGCGTGGAGAGTCACACCCAGCAGCAATCATTACCACATACCACAGTGCCAGGTGTGGTGGCTCACGGCTGTAATCCCAGCACTCAGGAGGCAGAGGTAGGAGGATTGCTGTGATATGAGTTGGAGGCTGAGCTCAGGGCCAGCCTGAACTACAAGGTGAGACCCTGTCTCAAAAAATCCTAAAAAAAAAAAGCTAGGTATACTGGCACACTTCTGTTACTCCAGCTATTCAGGAGGCTGAGGCAGGAGGATCATCTGAGCACAAGAGTTCAAGATCAGACTAGACAACACAACAAGGCCTATTCTCAAAAAAAACAAGTATTTCCTAAGTTCTGTTATGGGAAAACTTGTTAGGAAGTAGTTATAGAGAGTGAACATAGTTCTTTTTGTGCAAAAAAAAAAAAATGAAATTCACATTTATTGGTATTTTAAGGTAGATTCAAGAAGGACATAAAAATATCTCTTCTAGGGCATTCTAGTAGTCATGAGTTTGGGAACACTGGAGTCAGACTGTCTTAAACCACTGCAGGAACAGGAAGTAGGGGAGATTTATATATATTTCGTCATAATAAAAAATTCTTGGTCCAGGGGATGTCGTTCAGTGGCACAGTGCACCTGCCTGGCAAGCACAAGTTCAATCCCCAATACCACACACAAAAAAAATCTTGGCAATACGGATATAGCTCAATGGTAGAACGCTTGCCTAGCATGAGCATGGCCCTGGGTTCAATCTCCAGCACTGGGGAGAAAAAAATAATTTTAGTATGTGTGAGGCCATAAGTTTAATCCTCAAGCACCACAAAAAAGTACATACACACACACACACACACACACACACACACACACACACACGTGCGTGCATCTACCAAATCAGATCCTCAAAAGTCAAGACATGCAGAGTAAACACAAAGCAATTAGGACCCATTTAGGGCTGGGGATGTAGCTCAGAATACAAATTTAGCATGTACCAGGCCATGAGTTCAATTCCCAGCACCACAAACAAAATCCATTTGAAAAAGGCAAACCCTAGACCCGTGACCATCACCTCCCCACCCTGGCCACTCGGGCTGCCCACCTTGTCAGGCTGAGAGGCGTTGGGCGGCTGCTGGAAGGTGAGCAAGTGCAGGCCAGGCAGGAAGCTCTGGGTAACACAGGCCTCCAGGGATGTGACAAAGACAGGCGCTGGACCCCACCAGCCCGCGGTGCCCGAGATCTGCTCCCCTCGGCAGCGGGCCTGCTCTGCGAGGACAGGGGCGGGGGCTGAGCAGTCAGTGTGGGGTGTCCTGCCACCACCTCTCCACTGCCCCTGGACACTCACCAGGCCGAGGGCGGCAGCTTTCATTGTGCACACACCAGCCCAGGGCGCCGGGCCCCCGAGGAGGCGCCGTGGGGCTGCTGAAGGCCAGGCATGCCTGGCAGTCACCCAGGAGGCGGCCCAGGCCCAGGCAACTGGCAGCAGGACACTGCAAGGAGAGGAGACAGGGCTCATTGTCGGCCAGGACTCAAGGGACTCTGGGAAGGGCTGACTTCAGGGTCCTGGGGTGGCACAGGCAGCAAACTGGAGGATGAGAAATGGAAAGCAGGGAGGGAACATGGGAAATTAAGGACAGAAGCAGGGACAGGGGCACAAGCGCCAAAGGCTCTGGTGGAGGAAGGGGCTGGAGACTTCAGGGAGCAGCAGCTAGGGGCAGGAAAGAGAATCTTGGTGGTGCAAGAACTTCTGTGAGAAAGCACTTGACCACGCAGTTTAGGCAGAGGCTGAGGGCAGGTCTCTGTGCCAGGCCACAAAGGGTTCCAGTGGTCACTCACAGCCCCAGAGGGGGTCCCAGGAGGGAGTGCAGCTTGGCAGGCCCCCTGACACCAACTGCACTCGGGGTCTCGGGAGCAGACACTGTGGTCCGTGTACATGGAGCAGTAGTCCAAGTGGTACTGCGGGAAGATGGGACAGAGGTGGCTACTCAGATCTGAGGGCCAATGCCCGATTACTCTTCTACTTTGATCCTCCCAGGGACCCCAGTGCTCAGCACCTGAGACCTCATCGCTTCCTGCCTCAGTCCCAGAAACTATCTCTCTTCTTCCTTCACAAAGGGACCTCTCTCCCTCCTCTCATGGCCCTAGGGACCTCCCCCTTTCCTGGGAACCTCTTTCCCACTTCCTCCCTTACCAGTGGGGAACATGCTACTCCTCCCTGCCCACCCTTGCCCTGTCACCCCTGTGCTCACATCTAGGGCAGGTGCCTGGAACACGAAGGGGGGCACCTTGTAGGCCATCAGGTCCCCACGAGGTCGGCCACTATACCCCCCAGCCACCAGCAGGACGCTGCCACCAAGCACAGCTGCCACATGTGAGTACCGGCCACTGGGAGGCGCTGCTCGGCCTAGGAGAACACAGACCCCTCCAGAGCATTAGATCCCAGGTCCCCTTCTCTGTCCCTTTCTCACTCACAGACCCAAAGACTTGAATGGACCTGTCCAGGCCTCTCGCGGATGAGGTCGTGGCCCAAGCCCTTCAGTCCCCATAACTAGCGCAGCCCGAGGGACAGAGCCGGCTCAAGCCCAGATTCACTGTGAAGGAAGGTGGGGCCTCTCGTTCAGAGCCACTCACCTTCAGGGGTTCCTGGAGGAGCGAGCTCAGCTCCCGACACCCACTGATGGCAGCCAAGGTGGTAGAAGAAGATGCCATCTTCATAACACTTCTCCTCCTGGTAATGGGTATGCACATTGCCACCTGGGAAAGGAAGAAAGGAGTACAGCTGGCAAGACTGGAGGAGGTAGGAATGCCCATGTGGGCAGCCTCAACTCAGGTTCAACTTGGATCCCCAGCAGTCAGATAGGACGAAAACCTCCTCACCATAGACCACCATGTAGTTGCCCAGCACACTGGCAGTGTGGAAGGCTCGCTCCCGTGGGCCCTGAAGCCCATCCCGGCCTTTCAGAGTTGTCCACACACGTCGGTCCACATGGAAGAGCTCGGTGGAGTTTACTCGAACAGAGAACCTACAAGAAGGGGCAGGGCAGCAGTTCAGGGGAGGCAGGGCCTCTCTCCCTCCTTTGGGCTCTGAGGGGCCCTGTGACAAGCCAGGGTAGAGACCAGCCAGGACCCAGGACTATGTTCCCTTCTAAGTGGCACTCCAAGTAGATAGGGCCAGTCTAATTCATCTCTGAGATAGCTGCATAATTTGGTAAGAGGTGAACTAAATGTGTGGGAATGTGCAGGAAGGTAAGTGGCCAAGAAATGGAATAAAGGATAAAGTATAAGACAGTAGTAAATCAATGAACGAGGGGAGGAAGGAAGAAGTGAATGAGCACAGGAGCCTGCTACCAGGCAAAGACTTAAAGTTGCCACAGCGTTGGGCCACCCTGGCCCTGAGGGACAGAAGGTGGGAAAGGTCACTCACCGGGCAGTGGAGGGCCGGTGACCACCATGGACCAGCAGGGCACGGGACGGCGCATGGAACACCATCGAGTGACCAGTGGCAGCAGGAGGTCGCCCACCTGCAGGGATCACCCGCTCCCAATAGCCCCTGCTAGTGCCGCCAAGGCGGAAACGGAAGAGGCCAGAGGAGAAGAGGTCATGCTGGGTGCGGCCACCAGACACATAGAGCCAGATGTCATCCACCAGGGCAGCTGCGTGACCTGCCAGGCCTGGGGGCCCTGAGGAGCTGGAGGCAGCCGGTGCCAGGAGCTCCCAGCGGCCCCCACCCAGCGGGTGGAAGGCCCACACATCACTGGTGAGCGAGCCATTGGCCAACTCGCCACCCATCAGCACCAACGAGCCGGCCCAGGCCACAGACACATGGGAGTGACGGGCAGCCTGTGAAGAAGAGAGAAGAGGCAGATGGAGAGGGCGGCAGGTGGTGAGAGTCAGCCACAAGCCAACGGCAACAGAGACACAGAGACAGGGAAAGGTGCGCAGACAGTGGAGAGATCAAGACCGAGATGTTAGAGAGAAAAGGACAGACAGACACAGAAAGACAAGATGGGGAAGAGCAACCGAGGAGAATAAAGAAACACAGGGAGAGAGAGAAGAGCATGGAGACTGAAACAGGAGGAGAAGTGACGAAGAGAAGAGAAAGAGGCCCAGAGTGAGGGAGACACACACATCAAATGAGAACAAAAGACCAAAGACCACACAGGAAAGTTGAGGAGAAACACACAAAAAGGCAAAGTGTAGGGGAAAAAGGAACAAGAAAAAGAAGACATGAGCCAACAAAGGCAGAAGTGAGGAGAGGTAGGTTCCTGTATCAAATATGGGGCTGGGGCAAAGGATGGGAAGAGAGTAGGGGACAAGGGAGAACGTCCCCAGGGGCTCCCGGGCCGGGTCTGACAGGAGACACGCTCTCCCAGGCAGGGCAGAGGAGGGGCCGTACCGGAGCAGGACTCAGGTCCCAGTGCTCCCAGATGTTGGCAGAGAAGTTGTACAGGACGAGGTCACCCAGGGCCTTGTTGAGGTCCTGGCCTGTGGAGGGCGGATGGTTTTAAGCTCCAGCCACAGTCGGCCAGGCCTCCAGACTCCATGTTCACCACCCCTGCTCACCTCCAAAAATAGCCAGCAGTCCTGGTGGGGACAGGAAGGCGCCAGCCGCCCCAATACGCGCAGAGAAGGCAGGATCCCCAGCACTAACGTTGTGCCACCAGCCAGCCCCCTGGTTCTCCCACAGATGCAGGTCACAGGCACGTCCCAGGAAGCCAGGCTCACAGCGGCACGGTCCGAGGGGCTGGGGGAAGCAGGACAAGACATAAACAGAGAGACAGAAGAGGGGACACAGAGAGGAAGAGCCAGAGACAGATGAGACAGGAAGGGGGGGAAAGAACAGAAAAAGAGACAGGCAAAAGGACAGAAACAGATGGGAAGGAGACAGGCAGACAGCAAAGGACGAGAAATGGAGGACACAGAGACACAACAGGAGAAGACAGGTGGCATGATGATGAAGGGAAAGACTGTGACCAGTGTTCAGTCTGGACAGAAAGTCTAAGTCAGGGAGGTCTCAAAGTGAGAGCCAACCCTGAACTGGCAGTTCTGAGTGAGAGGACAGGAGCCACATCGAGGGGCCCAAGGCCACGACATGGCCGGGCAGGAGGGAGAGGGCGGGGTGTGGACGAGGACAGAGCAGGAGGGTGGCCGGCAGGCGCAGGTGAGGCGAGGCTGGAGCACAGGTGCGGCTGGGATCTGACAGGAGAGGCTGGTCAGGGACAGCTCACCGAGGCACAGGTGCCATGGCTGCCACAGTAGGTGGAGCACTCCTGCAGGCCACAGTCTGGACCGCCCCAGCCTGGCTCACAGGCACACACTCCTGGAGACTGGCACTGCCCATGGTTCTGGCAGCCCCCCGGGCACAGGGAAAAGCGGAAGGAGGCGTTGAAGCCCAGCAGATTGTAGTTGGCATCACTAAAGAGGTGCAGCAGCATCTGTAAATACAAGGGTGGGGCTAGACTGGGCAATGGCCCGCCTCCAGGGGAGCCTTCCCCCCTCCCCTGCCTTTGGCACACCCCCCCTTCCCTTCTTCCTGATGCCCTCTGACCCTTCTCCGTCCCTCTGGTCTCTTGTTTCCCTCTGTGTATCCATCCCTGTCCACTCCAGGGCCTCCTAGATCCTCCAGCCACAGTGCCTCAGCCTGTCCCCACTAACCTTCCCCGAGGAAGCCTCAATGGGTGGAGGACGGGTGCTCCCGCTCAGACTGGCAAGCAGCGGGCCTCTGGGGGAGTCACCGTCATACACAAACAGGTAGTCATACGTGCATTCTGTGTCCAGGAAAAGGAAGTCCAGCAGGATCCGGTGCTGGGGACTTGGCGCTGGGAGGGAGCATGGAGAGGCCAGGCTAAAAAATGGGCCCTCTCTCCAGCCAGCCGTGCAGCCCACCCACCCACACCATCCCAGGTGAATGAGCCTGAGCTCCACCTAAGAGGAGGTGGTGGATCTGTGGGGGCCAGAGGGAAGGAGCCCGGAGAGGAGATCACAGTGCCAACCCTGCAAGCGAGACACGCACGCCCCCACAATTCGAGGGGGACACTGAAGGACAGAGAGGAAACGCCATTTCCATGGTCAGACTGCACAGTGCTCCTGATGCCTCATCTGCACTATCCACACATGAGCTTCAGCCATACCCGGGCCCAGCGGTCAGGCCCAGCGGTCAGGCCTGGGCTGAGCAGCGGCATGGGACTCCCCAGTCCACAGTCCACTTAGCCCCCATGGGAAGTCCTGTTTCCTCTCCCTGAATAAAAGCCTCACCTGGAGTGTCACAGTTGCCCTCTGCCTCCAGCCAGGGTCTTAGGCGTGTTTACTGCAGTGGCTGTAGGCACAGACTTAGGCTAGATGGCCTGGCCTCAAATCCCAGCTCTGCCACTGCTGAGCTACCAGTGGCTAACCCGAGATAGACCACCTGCCCTCTCTGCTTCCTCACCTGTAAAGCAGTGACCTATCAGTATTGCACTGGACCCAAGCTTTTCAGGCCGGACTCTGCGGTGGAGTGCCTGCCTAGCACGAGTGAAGCCTGGATTTCATGCTTAATACCACAGGAGAGCAAACTTTTGGGGCCACTTCTAGCATTTAAAATTACAAGCTAGTTTCCTGCTCTATGTGTCTAGGAAGAGCCATAGTGACTTCCTCTACCCGTAACAAGGCAGCAGAAGAGACCCTGGGATTCTGTGATTGGGAAACAAGAAGCCTGCAGCTCTCAGCTGGGCCTCACAGACGCTCCCTCAGGGAACGCAGCTGTGATGCTATGAAAAGCCAAGCCACATGGAGAGACCACATGGAGGTCTCCCGGCTGACAGCCAGCACCAAAGGCCAGCCCTTCCTTAAGACACCACCCCAGATGAGCACTCAGATGACCACAGCCCCGACTGGCATCTGACTGTGACCACGTGAGAGGTGATAGTGTCTACTTATCACAGGGCTTGGCACACCATAGTCAGAGCTTCATACTGTCACTATCCTTGCTTTCTGCCACACCGTGGTTCCATGGGGTCCTCTTATCCCCACACCCCGCACTAGAAGGCCTCACGAGACTAGTGCAGTCAGCTCAGGGGAGTCCTCTAGGCTGGAAAACTGGGATACCTGGGTTCCAGCTTGTCCCTGACCTGCTGCAGGTCCCTGTGACCTTTAGCATACTCAGGTGGGTAATGTTCTTGAGATGCTCATCTATCACTCTGGCTGCGTGATCACAGGACAGTTCCATGGGCTCTCTGTGCCTCAGTTACCCTAGCTGTAAAATGGGGATAATTTTCCCTAGCCAGCCTACGGCCGGTGTGACCATCTAAAGAGGAGATAATGGCACTCAGTAAAGTGTACTGTCCTGCTCTCATCCTGTCCTCTGTCAGAGTCTGGCCTTCATACAGGTCCCTAGGGGATCTTCCCAACTTGCTCTCTGGCCTGGTCTCTTCCTTGCTCCACAGTTCTGCATGGCTCCTCACTACCCTAGGAGAAAACCTAGCTCCTGAACCCAGTGTTTGGATCCCAATTTTGTCTCATATCATTCCACTGCTTATAGCTCTATGAAGAATAATGGTTTTTTTGGTCACCCTCCCAACCCAAAAAAAAACCCAAAAACCAGGCAATTGACCCAAGACCTCTATTGGGAGCTACTTCTCTAACTCTTCTTTATTTTTAAATCATGAGACAGGGTCTCACTAAGTTGTTAAATTGTCTAGGCTGGGCTGGAACCTGCAATCTTCCTGCCTCAGTCTCCCAAAGTGCTGGAATTACAAAACAAAACCAAAGAAGAACACACTTAAATGAAAATGGTGTGTGTCATTACATTAGACTGGACCTGGGGACTTTGCACAAGCTTCTACCTTTATTTAAAATGTATCTTCCTATTCTATTAAAAAACTTTCCCTCCTCCTCCGGAAAGCCCTCTCTGATGTTCCCCAGCTGGGTTCACAGCTCCTCTTCAGGGTTCCTGCAGTATATTATCACCTTCATGCCTCTGGGCCAGAGTCATCTGTGCCGAGGTCTAACTGTCCTGAAGCCAAGGACACCCATAGGGCAGGGCCTGGACCTGGGCCTGATCCCTCCCCAGCACTGTCCAACATGGGCCTGGAGCTCAGCAAAGGCTCTGCGAGTGCTGGACAACAGAGAGGAAAAAAATGCACACAAGTTAGACTATGATGCTGGCAGCTCTCCCTCAGACTCTGACCAGAGTCCCTGGGGCTGACGGCACACACAGCCCCCCAGCTGTGGTCAGCTGGACCAAGCGAGCAGACCTCCCACAATCTCACCAACCTCAGTCAAACTACGTAGTTCCGTCTCTGGACTCACAACAAGGACATCTTTGTACAGTGCCTGCTGGAGACCGGCTCACCATCTGCCTTCCCCAAGTTCAGGGTCTCCTGTTTCCACCAACCCCCATGCCATTCCCAACTGAAATCTGATCCCAAAGCCCTGCCTCCTGCCCTGGTCCCTGCTCCAAAGCTGGATGCTCTCACTCCTAAAATCAGGAGGTCCAAGACTAGATAAAGTATGCGTGGTTAATAAAAGCAGAGAGGTTGGTTGCTTATTTTTTTCTTTTTGGTTTTTTTGGAGACAGGTTCTCACGAGCAGTTTAGGCTGACCTCGAACTCAGGGTGATCCTCTTGCCTCAGCCTCCAGAGTGCTGGCATTCTAGTTATGCGCCACCATGCCCAGCTGGTTGCTTATTTGTTAACAGATACAGGAAGCTGTTGGTTCTTAGGGATTGCAGGCATTGAGAAGTAGACAAAGGGAGGCTTCCCAGATGCAACCTGCACCTACAAAATCCGGTCACCCTAAGTCTCACTGGTGCAACTCCACAAACATCTCTATAAATTCTCTACCTCTCTCACCCCTTTGCCTCTGCCTCAGAAGCTTCTCCAGTCTCTACTCTGCTCCCTACACCAGACTGAAAGCAGTATCTTGCTACTGATCAAAAATCTTGAAATCTTCCAGTGGCTCCCCTGAAGCCGCCATAGAAAGGCCACATTGCCTAGTGTGACTTTCAACGCCCATCTCCCGTGGGCTTCTGTCCCCTTCCTCAACTCTTCGTCTACCGTGAGGCCAGATCAGACAAACCCGCACATGGGTCCTGAGACACACAAGGCTCCTTCGTGTCTGCACAGATGCCAGTTCCTTTTCCAACCCCGTACACTCCTATGTATGTTTCAGAACCCTGTGGCACTGGCCCCTTCTATGTAACACAGAGCAGATTCCTCTTCCTCCCCTAAGCCCACCCGCCGAGCCCCTATACCTCCCACCTCAATCCTAGGCACTGTCTCAGTGAGGACCCTCGGGCCCAAACGCCAGGTTGAACCCTATCAATCCCCTCCAGTTGGAGACTCTTTGAAGCCAGAGGATGCTTACTTCCCACTCTTCTGTTCTTACCCTGATGTGAATGGCTCCCAAGCTGGGCACAGATAAACACCCCCCAAAAAGCAGGCCTTCATGCAAACCCCACAAAGCAGCCAGAGCAACCACCTAACACAAATCAGATCGAATCCTGCCCCTGATCAAAAACCTTCTGTAAAGCTCCTCAGTACCTCAGATAAAGACCAAGCTTCCTGCCAAGTGAGACCCCTGCCACACTTCTGGCCTTTGCCTGAGACCTCTTCCTTTAAGACCAGCTCACACATCCACTGCCCTGTGAAGCCTGGGACTTCTCCTGCCACTGCCTCCCAGCTTCTCTTCCCCTTCCCTATTGCCCTCCACTCAAAATCACAAGGTCTTGCCCGCCCCGTCTCCACCCAGCGCTGAGCCCTCTGGCTGGCAGGTTATCTCTGGCTCTCTTTCAGCACCCTGGGTTTCTAATTGCTCAAAAGCTTCTCATGCTCCTTCTTCCAGACTTCTGATGAACTGTTCCCCCTGCCCAGATGTCCCCTGCTGCCTCCTCCCCTTGCCCCTGGTCCTGGCCAGACCCCACTCCCTGGGAATGGGTTTCTCTCCCCTGTTGACTGAGAGCCCATATAGGCAGAGCTGGGGTCTTTGCCCAGCCTGTTTCCTCTTTCTGGATTGTTCCTAACTGATCCCTTGGTCCTTTAGGTATCCGGTCTGACACCTCTGGAAAGCCTCTTTGGTCTCCTCCACCCTCAGGTCAAGAACTTTCTCTGGAGCTGGGGATTTAGCTCAGTGGTTCCAGCGCCTGTCTTGCAAGCGCAAGGACCCTGGTTCAATCCCCAGTAACCACATACAATACTGGGCATGGAGACTCATGCCCAGCAGCAATCAGTACCACATACCACAGTGCCGGGTGTGGTGGCTCACGCCTGTAATCCCAGCACTTGGGAGGCAGAGGCAGGAGGATTGCTGTGATGTGAGTTTGAGGCTGAGTTCAGGGCCAGCCTGAACTAAAAAGCGAGACCCTGTCTCAAAAAAAAATGAACTTCCTCTGGGTTCTTTCCCGCACAGACTACTCTGGGCTTTCACTGTCAGTGTGTCTGTCTCCCCCACTACAGTCCAAACCTGTCACCAGGGTCTGCTGGGGCTCTTTTGGTCTTCTCTATATCTCAGTGGCAAACAGAACACCTAGCAGATAAATGAATGAAAGAATGCTTTTAACTAAGTACTTTAAACCTAACAATAATAACCCTACTTCTGTTTATTGAGCATTTACTATATGCTAGGCATTAAGCATGTTAAATACATGACCTTATTTAATTCTAACAACCCTAGGCAATGAGTATTACCACTATCATGGTAAGTGAAGGTAAACCTCAATGAAAGAAAAGCACCTGCTTGATCACAAAGATGTCAGGAAGTAGAACCTAAATTTTAAGCCAGGTGACTGGACTCAGAGCCAAAGGTTTTGTTTTGTTCTGTTTTGACGTACAGCAGAGTGAACACAGGGGCTTTCACACTGAGCTACATCCCAGCCCTTTTTATTTTTATTTTCAGACTGGGCCTCCCTATAATGTTAAGTTTGGGCTTAGTCTGGGCTAGAAATTACCATCTTCCTGCCTCAACCTCCCATTCTGGGATCGCTGGTGTGTGCGTCCCACCTACCTGTTTTTAATAATTACTCATAAGTCCCCTCACTAGTGCTTTCGGTTTGTACTTGTCAAACTGGATCTGAACACACCTCACCCATGAGACTTCCAGGCCTTCTAGGGTAGCATCCAGGTTGGCTGCAACCACAGGCACAAGCCCTGGACAAGATCCGGGTTTTAGAAACGTGCTGAATGGATGAATGCACAAATGAATGAACTAGCGAATGGGTGTGCGACCCACAAGACCCCACTCACCCTCGATAAGCCACTCGCAGTTGCCGTTGACGCTGTAGTTGCCTGCGCCATCCGTCACGAAGCCTGGTGCCTCCCGTAGCACCTGCCGCTGCCCCTTGCAGTCCCCTGCCAAGGCCCAAGGAGACAGCGGCCCCAGCAAGGCCAAGGCCAGTGCCAGTGCCACGGCCGGAGCCCGCCCTAAGGCCATCGCCGACTCCCGCCCTGACCCTTAAGACGGGAAGGGTCTTAAAGACCCCTGGTGGTCCCTTCACCAGCGTGAGGGCACGCAAAGCGACCTCTGTAGGCGCAGCATGGCCTTGCACACTGGGGAGGTCCCGAAGACGCAGTTCCTCGGAAGGGAAAGGCCGCTGTTGATGGGCTCTGGAGGTCGAGGGATAGGCCCTACAGAGCCAGGCAAGGCTCTGTATCTGGGGTCGTTATGGACGGGGCCGACCCCTAGGGACCATAAGGGTCCCCTACAAACATGGGTTTCCATAGGGGGGCCGACCCCATAAACAGTGTCCAGCAGTTAGACTCGGGCTGCTGCAGACCAAAACAGACCTTAAAAGATGGATGGGTCCCCAGTGCTGACGGGCTCTACTGGCCGGCAGGGTCCTCCATAGAAGGTGTGGACCACTACGGCCAGGCCCGGACGGTCCAGGTAGACCCCTTCAATCGGGGGCGGGGCGCGAGCGGGTCCCGAGGGCGGGGCCTGTCTTCAAGAGCTTAGGCCGGGACCTCATAGGTGAACTCCCCTTGCTCACCCACCCAGGGCTCCCTCCCAAGCCGGATGGGTCGGATCAGAGAGACTAGGGGATTCTCCGGCCAGAGCGTCCCGCAGAAGACCCGCTGGGAAGGATGGGGGCGGGAGCCCAGCGGTCGCTCTGGGAGAACGCGCAGAGAGACAGCGAGACGTTGTAGAGCTGCAGGTCAGAGCGGCCCTGGGAGGACTGCGGAGCGCCCAACCCCACCCCTTTGCAAAGGGAGACTTCCGGAAATTTCCCCGCCCATCTGATTTCAACCGCATGTGCAGTAGCGACCTTCTCGGGGAGATTCACTCATGCGCAGAGTTAAACTCGTAACCAAAACACTAGGTAGGTAAAACCCGTCGTAGTCGATGAGCAACGCAAAGTACCACTAGAGGGCGCTTCTATCCCTGACCGGTAAAGAGGTTTTAAAAAAAAAAAAAATAGTGCAATATAGAGCTCTGCTAGACGATTGGTATTTTATGTGCTCCCAGATTCTGAATCAATTTGAAGGTTAGGTTATAGGCCCTTGCGTCTGGACAAATGCCATTTCACAGTTGGACACACTGAGATCCTGAGCTTGAAAAGACTTGCTCAACCTAGCCGCTGAGCACCATCAAGACATAAGAGAGAAAGATAAAGAAGCTGGGGTTTGGTGGTGCCTACCAGTAACATCAGCACTCCGGAGGCTGAGGCAGGAGGATCACTGTAAGTTCAAGGCCACCCTGGACCACATAGTGAAACCCTGCCTCAAAAAAACTAAAATAAATAATAAAAGGAGCCATATTATAAAAATTCAACGAATCCTTTTTATTTTGGCAAGAAGGGAAAAAGTCTTTCTGCTCGGGACCCAAAGGAAGGACCCCAGAATGCAGACAAGAGCGGAAAGCACGGTTCCGGTCACAGATCCGAGGAAGGGTTTCAAAGAGACCAGCTTCACAGTATCCATCCCAGGAGCAGTGGCTCGGGGTCGCAGTCCTGGAGAGTCACGGGCTGGATCGGGCGGTCGTGATGAGTGTCCGGAGTCCAGCGGGGTCAGAGGTCTCGGAGTGGGGCAGGGGCCCGAAGATCGCGGAACAACGGGAGCCCAGAATCCGGCGCCGTTCGGGGCAGGGGCTGAGGGAGGGGACGGGGAGAGTGGCTCCCGCGGGACCGTTTGGCACAAGAAGGGAGGGGGCAGGACGCAGCGCACCCCACCTGGACGCTGGGG
>PVIR01004663.1:0-77030 GCA_004026965.1 Petromus typicus
AAGAAGTTATGCCCATAGACCAGAAGTCATAAATTTATGTAACTCAAAATAAATTTTATTTATAATTGATTTAAATATTAATGTCTAGTTTCTAAAGTTAGCACAGTCTCATTATTTAATATTGTTACTGGTCACAATAATAAAACATAAATGTATAAGGCTTTAGTTCACAGTTTCAAACAAAATATAATAGGCTCAGGTCATAACTTGCTCAAGCGTTTAGCATTGAGTAGAAAACCCTGGTTTGAATCTGAAACTTTTGGTACCAAGGCCAATGTTTTTCTCATGATGTCATAGCTGCTTACACTATGTGAAGTACTTTAAACATTCAACAACAAAAAGTAATATTGTCACAATAGTGGTGATTAGTCAAAATGATATTTTCTTAACATTTTCTACTGTTTGATGAAAACCAGGTTTAATTAGAGAAAGAAAGAAACAGATGGTGCTCTCTGAAGTGGAGAAGGAAATGTTTGGACATTTTACATGAGTTAAAGAAGGAATCCACGTGTGGAAGAGCAATGATGTGGGTGAAGAGAATGGAGTTCTGAGCTGTGAAAATTAGAAGGCTCAGAGTGTGTGGTGAGGCGCAGTCTTCCTCCAGAAGAAAGGGGAGAAAAGAAAGTGCTTGAATTAGCCAGATGGTTGTTACTGAAGCAAAAGGCTTTGGAACATCTGAGACTGAGCAACACATGGGAAAGTGTGACTTGATCGTGATAGATGAACTGATATTTATTGGGAAGCTACTATGGGCAGGACTCAGGAGAGGCAAATTAGGCACCTATGTCAGATGCAAAATATAAGAGGGGCACCAAAAATGAAAAATGGACAAGCATGGCAAATGAGGTTATTTTAATGTAACACATTTAAAAATTTATCACATTTGGGAGAAATGCATAATGAACATGCTAACAAAATTCCAAATACAGTGGTTTGTTTGATTCAGTTTTTCTTGTCTCAGTCTTTAATGTGGCTCAGTGTGCTGCTGTTGCTAATGTTTTTTCCCTTGGAGTTGACATTTTGTTCATTTGGGGGTTTTGCATTTTTTTTTCTTTTTTTGAGACAGGGTCTCGCTTTGCAGTCCAAGCTGGCCCTGAACTCCCTATGTAACCCAGGCCAGCCTCGAACTCATAGCAATCATTCCACTTCTGCCTCCTTTTTTATTTTGGAAAATATCAAATTAAGGGCTGGGGATATAGCTCAGTGGTTCCAGTGCTTGTCTTGAAAGTACAAGGACCCGGGTTTGATCCCTGGTAACCACATAACAATACTGGGCATGGAGACTCACCCCAGCAGCAACCAGTACCACATACCACAGTGCTGGGCGTGGTGGCTCATGCCTGTAATCCCAGCACTCGGGAGGCAGAGGCAGGAGGATTGCTGTGATGTGAGTCTGAGGCTGAGCTCAGGGCCAGCCTGAACTACAAAGCGAGACCCTGTCTCAAAACCTTAAAAAAAAAAAAGAAAGAAAGAAAAAGAAAATATCAAATTAAAATATTGGTGCTCATGAATAATTAGTTTTATTACCCTTACCTTTTGAACTTGAGGCAGGTTACTCTTCCCTCACTCTACACCTGGTCCTATACTGAGCTGAAAGCTCTGCATTAATTATATCAAAGGATTATTGCAATCCATAAAATATGCAATTTTCTGGTTATACAAATTGACTTTTTATAAAGGGAATGGCTTTGTATTTGAGAATATATACAGGTATACTAAAACACATACAGATGTGCAAAAATATCCTACCTCATTTTGGAGATGTAGCATGCCAGTTGATATTTATAACTAAAATGCACAAAGACATCTGTATATCTTTTAATCAATTTATATTTTTAACAATATTCTCCTACTTTTTATGTAAAACATGCTAAAATTGTATCAATCCTGTTAAGCTTAGGAATCCTTGAACCACCACATAATGTACGTATAAAATATACCAAAAAAGTCAATTTTAAATAAAAGAAATTATTCTTTAAAAAATCCCTTCCTCCAAATTCCAGTCACATAATTATCCACACTATTCCTAGAATGGAAAACCATTTGGATACATGGGTAGGAAGAGGAACAAAGTAAAAAGACCTTGAAAAAGAAGTAATGGCAAAAGCATCAGGGAAGGACAAATGCCCCCATCAGGGAGAAATCACTGGCTTCCTTCCCTTGGTATCAGACCACATGAAACCTGGCATTTACCACTACAAAGTTCAGACTCAGCTTATGTGGGGTGGACCCTTCTGACAGCCAGGATCACTCCAATGGACAATGTAGGGCCTCAGTCCAGAGGACTCAGTGTAAATGGGGCGCTGCATGGTCATGCCCAAAGTAAGGTAGATACTTAGTTTGGAGCATCTGTTATGCTTTCAATGGGCTGTGATTAGATTTGTAAAGAGTAAAATATCTAGACAATTTTGGCAATAAAGAGACCTTTTAATAAGAGTGTAGGTAAATAGATATGAAATAATTATTTCTTACAGGAAAAATTTATACTGGGATGTACGTGTGGTGCATTCATTTTCTTTCCCATATGCCAAATGAATTTCAGCAAAATATTTCTCATTGATAAGCTTAAGCAAAGACTATCTTAGGACTTATGTAAAGCTGAAGGCTTTTCCAGAACAGAAAGAAGAAATACTGTCACAGGAGACCTCAGTTCCTCTTGCACAAAGTTTAATAAGGGATGTTGTGTTGCTATGACAAAATACATTAAGGTAATAAGTTTAAGTTGGAAAATGTTTTCTGGCTCATGGTTTCAAAGCTTTCAGTCTATAGTTGGTGGCTTTATTGCTTTCAGACCTTTGGAAGAGACAGAGACAGAGACAGACAGACAGACAGACAGAAGGATAGAGACTGAAAGACGGAGAGAGAGACAGAGAGAGAGAGAGAGAGAGAGAGCATCACACAGGAAGGGACGGAAGCTGCATTTCCATAGTTTACTCTCTTTTACTCTCTCCTAAGAGCCCATTCATCTTTGAACTCATCAGTGTATTAATTCATTGGCAAAGTTAGCACCCTGATGATCTGATCACTTCCCTAAACCCATCTATGATTACTGCTACAGGGGGATTGAGCCACCAACATGGAGCCCTTGGGGAACATATTACACTTAATTCATATGAAATGCATAAGGAAGGGGCACCGGCAGCAAGAGGATAGAGAAGTCTAGTCTTTGAAATGTACTGGCACTTTCCATTCTGAACCAACTGAAGACTCCATGGAAAGGGTGCCAAGTATGCACCTCATTTTTCTAGAATTACAATCTGGATAGGATTTATACAGAATATTCTTGAACACTGAACATCTACCATTTTTAAAAGTCTTTTTTTTCCCTTGCTGAAGGATATAGCAGTCTGAAAGTAGTCATGGAAATGTCTAATTTTTTTTCAATTTGGTCTAAGTTATGTGCATAACCACCAATTTGAACCCTCATATATAGTTCTTTTGAAGTTAATGCACATGTAATCTTTGTCATTTTTCCCATGAGTGTGTTAAAAGGAATATGTTATTAAATAATTGTGTGAAATATCAACATTACCAATGTGTGAAGGATAAAAGCAACAATTAACAGTTTAAGTCGACAGGACTGGATTCTTGGAGGCAGACGTAATACCATGGATGTACATTACTCTCACTTCTCACCTTGGGCAAGTAATCTAGGAGTTGGTACTCAACGACTTAGTTTGCTTATTTTTTAGATTAAATAAAAAGAGACCCTTTGACATTATTAAACAATGGCTCCATCAACATTTTTTTTTTTAAGGTTTTTTGAGACAGCGTCTCACTTGTAGTTCAGGCTGGGCCTGAGCTCAGCCTCAGACTCACATCACAGCAATCCTCCTGCCTCTGCCTCCCGAGTGCTGGGATTACAGGCGTGAGCCACCCTGCTCAGCACTGTGGTATGTGGTACTGATAGCTACTGGGTGTGAATCTCCATGCCCAGTATAGGTATGTGGTTACTGGGGATTAAACCCGGGTCCTTGCACTTGCAAGACAGGCGCCAGAACCACTGAGCTAAATCCCCCGCCCCTCCATTAACATTTTTTTGCTGGTTTATTTTTTCTGCCCTTGAACCTAGGCACTCTAGTGATTTCAGTGACCAACTGACAATGGCACGTAATGCTATATAACTCGGTATACTAGTTCACAACTTTTCTGTCTAATCTGTAAGAATTACCCCGAAGCCCCCACACTAAAGGTACATAAGGGCCCCCTCCTACCATGAAGACAGAAACAAACGGCTGGCAAGACTTTCTTTGGGTCCACCTCTATTTGAATTCTCCTAACTCAGTCACCAGATAGTCAGAGCGTAAGATCTGGCTGATTCCAGCCCAAACATTAGTACACCAGGTGATAGGGAGTAAAGGGGAGCCGCCCTCTCAGTGCCCTACAACAACTACAACAACTACTGATGCATGAGTAACAGAAGTATTGTCATTTCTATTGTTTAACTGATGTCACTGACATCCGTTTTAGGAAGGTTTTACACCATTAAGTTGATAATGCAAAGGCAGAAAATCTACTAGTGACAATACATATTATCAATGAAAACCACAGCTTTGGGGCCATTTCGTATAAAATATCAATCCTTTCCTTTTATTCCCTCTATAGCCCCTAACAACTTTTACCCTGCTCTAAATTAATTGTCACCACTTAGCAGTATATATTTATTTGATTATTTATTCTTGTTTGCTACACTAATAGAGTAAGTTATGTTGAGACAAAGATAGACTTTGGTTCACCTTCAAAATCTAGAATTTAATAATTCTTGGTAGTGCAGTGTAAAATGTATGAGAGATAATTTGCACAATGCCTATTCTTACCAAAATTCTAGGAAAAATCAAAATCAGGTCTCTATTTGAGAATGATTTAGGCCAAATATTTGATTTGGATAAAAACAAAATATTCTTAAGCAAGTATATTTTATATTAACAGAAATGGTTGTGTTAAAAATTTTTTACATTACTTTCATCTACCACTTTAATCCAACAAGGGTCAAAATTAACAATTATTCACTAATGTTTTGATTTTTTTAGTTAAGGAAACTATGAATTTTGAAACACAGATATACTTGAATTCTAAAGGATCTAATATATGAAATATTTGTCCATATGTTAAAGAATTTAAATTCAGTATTGAATTTATAAAATCTTTATGAGTTCTATGACATTATAGTCAATGCTCCAAGAACACGAATCACAAAAAATGATTCAAGTCATTAAGTCTGCAACTCATAGGCATAAATCTGTACAATGTATCAGTATGGTAAGACTGAAAAAATATTGAAATGGTATAGGATCTTATTTGGCATTGCCATAAAGACAATTTTCTCAATTTTTGTTCTAATTTCAAATTTTTCAACTTAAACTCCAAATCTTCCAGTACTTGCTACAAAAATAAATGGGAACAGGAAGTAAATTTTTTGATACATATGAGCTCAGTGACTCAAAGTTTTCAGGTCACCCACGAAGATCAAATGAAAGGGCCAGGTCATGGAGTAAAGGTCAGATTTTAAATCAGTGGCTGAAAATGATTAAAGGTTTGGAAACAGTGTGGTAGGAATAGTTAGGACATAGAAAAATCCAGGAGTCCCTCCAGCTCAAGCCCCTGATACATCTAGTATGGATGTGTGTCATATGTGTGTTACTTTGAGCTCTCTTAATTTATATCTAGTGTTGCTACATATTTATAGTTTAGGATTCATGCTAACGGATTATAAACATGTTTAAACCATACGTTTGCTAGTGGAAAACAGAAAAGATCAGTCCTTATCTTTCCCTGCTTCCTATCAGCAGCCTGAAAATCCATCTCTTAAGTGCTGACATAGCATGTCCGGTAAAGAGACATAAACAACAGTAAAGTAATATGTTAATAACAGCAGAAACTCAAATTAACAGTACATACACCCTTGCCTTCATTTAAATTATTTCCCTAAGAGAAGTGAAACAATTGAATCACAGTCAGTACTCAATTCTAGTGATACATGTGTTTCTATCATCCATCCAGGTATGCAGTGCGCATCTGTAGTCCATCAGCAGGTCTAGTGTCTCCCAAGTTTACTGTCACCAGTATGAAGCATTATTTTTAAACTTCTTTATCTATATGTTCACAGAGTAACTTCAGTTTCTTAACTTATTAGTCAAGGGCAAAACACTGTAACCCACTGACTCCTAATGACTATTATGGTAAAATTTTCCATTTTAGTCCATTTTTAAGTGTACAATTCAGTAGCATTAGGTACAATCATGACAATGTACAACTATTGCCACCTTTGTAACTTTAGCCTCCTTCCACTCTAAAACATGATTCCCTTTAAGGAATAAATTACCAATTTCCAACCCCCCCAACTACTGATAATTTCCATCTTATTTTCTGTCTCTATGAATCTGCCTGCCTTAGTTTCCGCATATAAGTGCAATTATACAATATTTGTTGGCTTGTACACGGCTCATTTTACTTGCATAATGGTTTTGACATTCATCCATATTCAATGCGTATCCGAATTTTCTTCCTTTTTTTCTTTTTAAAGGTCTGATTACTCCTTTTTGTGCTTTTCAATCTTCTTCTCCACCTTAGCCAAACACACACACACACACACACACACACACACACACACACACACATTTCAGTATCATTCTGTAAATTTTCAGCTATTTCTCACTGTGGTACACTCAACTTGTCTCATCTTCACCAACTTTTCTTTCTTTGAAACAGGAAAAAAAAAATCAGTTAAAACCCATGAAGCTATTGACTTAGACATCACTACCCAGCAGCAGTGGCTTGGGTAACTGACACATTTGCTACAGTAAGTGAATCCTTATCAGCAATCAGCCTGATGAAGGCAAAAGGCACCAAGACAAATAAATGAAAGGCCCTGTGACACTGTTAGAAAATGAGTTTCAACTTCTATTCCCAGCAGGTTTATTATGGGGCCCCATCATCTATTATGTTTATCATTTGCTGCTCTGGGTTGATGTCAGTCTTGGCCTCTCAAGCATGTCTCTGAATTACGGGAAAGGTAAACGGATCAGATAGAGTAATCAGGTGCTTTCCCTAGTGTAATTACTTGAACTCATTTTATGGATATCCTTGTTCAGATGACCTTGGCTAATTCTCAGGACATGATGTGATGTTGTCTAATGATATGCACACCTGAACAATTCCTGCCCAAGGGCCAGGAATCAAGAATCCTCCATGCCACAGTGTCTTCAGCCTTTCTGCAGTACTTTCTGAGTCAGGGTAGATACATGTGAGAGGCTAGAGAAGGTAAATTTGGAGAGACTCAAATCTAGATAGTGTGTATACACAAACCAAATTTCTGAAAATGAAGTTAGTTACCAGAGACTTTTAATGGAATTGTTTATGTTGTTTTCAACTGAAAAATCAGCCTTTTGAACAAATACTTGACAGATTTCATGCCCCTGCTTTTCTTTTCCAGGGAAGGACCAACATTCAAACATACACACATGCTTGGTAATGCACCATGATTAAAAAGCCTATGTAAAGTGCTTACAGGACTAAGCTGAATCTGGGCCAGTGGGAAAAATTCTCAAGTAGATAAGCTCATCCCACATCATGTCTCCTTCTTATCCATACTTTTTCTTTTCTTTGTCTCTCTACTTTATATTTATTTATTCATGGATATGAATATAGCTGTCCCTTGGTATCTGTGTGGTAGAAATTCCAGGACTTTCTAGGGATGCCCAAATTTATACTGCCAAATTCACTATGTAAAATGTCACAGTATCTGCATTCAACTTAAGGACATCCTCCAGTACACTGTACGCTATTTCCAGATTTCTGACAATACCACACACACTGTAAATGCTATGATAATACTTACAGAACTGTTTAGTTTAGAGAATAACAATAGAGAAAAATGAACATGTTCAGATGCAACTTTTGCTATTTGCTTTCATAGTGATTGGATTTGGAGATGGGAAACCTGAAAATATGGAGAGGGCCAGCTATGTAATGCTGAATAATAATAATAAAAAAAGTTATGGTCCCTCTTTTCATGGAGTTTCTTAACTCAAAGACTAAAACACCAATACCTGTCTCAGAAGCACTTTAGTGCTTACTACAGATTTCATTAATGAAATAACAGTTCTAATGGTAAGGATGGCTAGTCTTCCTGTGGCAATTTGCAAAGGCCCTTGTATTCCTCCTCATAATATGTATGTGACCAATCATCATAACAATTCTCATGTGAGTATTCTTGTTGGCCAACCATTTACACATCTCAGGAAACTAAGGGAAAAAGTCATTAACTAATCCACCATAAACCACACATCTAGTGAGAGGGTGAGCTACCACGTGGATTTACACTGTTCTACATCAGTCTTCTATGAGGCTTTCGGTATGAATGGTGAGTGCTAGTGCTACCCTTGAACCTGATTTTTCTCCAGGTTTTCTGCTGACAGGAAAAGAACAAGGACAAGTGGAGTCCACAGGGAATAAATAAGTCAAGAGAAGCAGGGGGCTCCTTGAGAATAGGAGTGCATAATAGATAAAAAGAGAGTGCAGGAGGAGGAGTAAATACATTGCAATTAGAGAAATTTGAATTTATGTAAATCTAGAAATATCATTTTCTACCTTTATAAATAGTGAAGATCACATATGATCAACTTCTCTCAGGGATATCAATGTGAATAATGATAAATTATCCATGATGATCTTAATTATTATGGACAAGAAACACTTTACAACTTGTATTAAGTCAGCGGAAGTCTTCAATTCATTTAAAGCATTTTTCTTCTTCTTTTTTTTTCAGGTAGGGTACCAGGGATTGAACTCAAGACCTCACACTTGTAAGGCAGTGGCTGAATCACTGAGGTAAATCCACCACTAGAGCATTTTTCTCTCACTTCCTATTATATAATACTACATGATATCAGTCTGTTCTTGCAGTAGAAATTCCTATAAAATTTCTAAACTTTTATATATTGGTAAGTTGGTAATGCAACCAAATTTTTAGAAGTGTATCTATAGTTAGGTCATTAGTTGTGGATAAAATCTCATTCTCCAGTGATGTGAATTCTAATTTGATCAAGATTTATAAATATATCTCTAAAGAGCTGCATAGATTAGATGTTGCAGAACTCCAGAGAGCACAACTGGAGCAAAAAGAGGATCACCGCTGGAGGAAACATTGCACTAGTACTGGAATTACTTAAAAGACAATGATCAAATTTCATTGAGTGTTTTTTTTTAAAGAGAGCAAATTGGTCTATGTTTAAATATGGTCAGACTCTTTGACTTCTGAGATGACAGACCGGTCTCATTTTACATGTCAATTTGATGTACAGTCAGGAGATTTGCAAATAGTAATGATGAAAATAACTGAGTCAAGTATGTATATAAAGCAATTAGCAACATCTGCCATAATTTCTTCTTGGCTGTGGTCTGAATGTCTATGTGCCCATGAAATTGCATGTGCTGAAATCATAAGCCCCAAAGTGATGGTGTTAGGAGTAAGGACTTTGGAAACTGAGCAAGTAATGAGTTTAAACCCTCTTGGATAGGATTTTTGTCTTTAGAAGAGGCTTCACCACTTCTACCATGTAAGGATACAGTGAAAATGTACTGTGTATGATATAGCAGATATCCGAAGTGTCAGCACTGTGAGTTTACTATTACTGTGACAAAACTCCCAAGATAGCAACTGTGAAACGAGGAAAGGCTTATTTGGGTTCGTGGCTTTGAAGGTTTTAGTATGTGGCTGTTGTAAGTTTGGTTGCAAAGTACATGGAGGCTGAAGCACATGGGGAAGGAAACTGCTTACTTCATACAGCCCAAACCTACACACACATAGAAACAGGAGACTAGAACCTCAGTATGCTCTTAAGGCACATTCTCTATGAAATCATTTCTCCCAGTAGGCCCCCATCCTTCAACACATAGAGTTTGGGGGATATTTAAGGTCAAACCCACAAAGGCAGGTTGCTCTTAGGCTTCCCAGGCTCCATAACTAAAGAATTATATTTCTGCTATTTATGTTACCCTGCCCAAGGTGTTTTGTTGTAGTGGCATGAGAAGACTAAGACAGTGATGATATGATAGTACTATATATGTTATATATTTGGTAAACCTATTCTAAATCACTTAATAAAAGAGATGTATGGTCAAAAGAGGCATCTTTTCAGAAACTATATCTTCAGACAATTATAGAATTGTGAAATAGTTTATTCTCTGTTCTGTTTCTGTGTCATAGATGTGAAGACAGATGAAAATCATCTTTTCTCAGAGCATTTAGGAGCTGGAAAATTCCATAATGGCTTCATTGTGCCCTAACTTTGTTGTCACTGCTGCTGAGCAAGCTGCAGTTGAGTGGTTGTAACTTCCTGTGGAAGCAAAGTTTAGCCTGTTTGGAAGTGGCAGCTCCACTAATAACTAGAATCTATGAGTATTGCAGTTCTTTTGTTTTTAGACTTAGAACTAAATGCATTCAGAAAGTTACGTCATTGCTGCAACTCCCAAAGGAGCTATAAAAAGCATAACTAAAGCAGCCAGATAACTAAAATTTTTATAGCAAAGCCCAGATTAAAGACCTTTAAAAAGCCAAATCACAATGCTTAGAAAACTGAAAAACGGGAGGAAATTGATCTAAATCCTATTCTTACCTGATGGAGCACTAATTAAAAAGAATAAAACAGCTCAGCTCTGTGGTGCAACTTAAACTGTTTCCATCTTACTTCCCCTTCTTGGACCAAAGAATTCCATTTTCCTGAGAACCCAAAAACCTTAAAATATGCTGACTTCATGTGTCTGCTAAGAGCCACTGTGGGTGGAACTGTGACATTTCTCCAGATCTCTGGTGGCATTTTGTCCATGTATATATCATCACCATAGCTACTGGATAACATTTAAAATAATTCCAATGTACATCTGACAGCAGCTCATTAGATTCCCTTAGAATCATGTAATTAGGTAAGAACGGACCACTGATTGAGAAGGTTAGAACAGCTTGAGACGGGATTACATTTCAGATTAACAACTGCAGCCTTCCATCTTCAAAGACCTCCTTAATTGAGCAGACATTTCTCTCAGCCTAGAATTGGGAAACCAGGGTTTTCAAACCTAAGCCTTGAGGGGCAGGGCGTGCTGAGATGCTCTCCTGTGCTTAGGTATGGGCCATTAGACAGAGTTTTTCACTTTCATAGTCTAGGCCTGAGAGATGTTTTCATACTGGCATCAGGAAAGCCTAAAATGCTATAAAGCTTAAGTCCCCAGATCTTATTGCTGTAAAATACCATCATTATTTTGCTTAACAAATGAAATAATTATGAAAGATAAAGGTTCCATTAAATCAAGGGTCTCTCTGGGTAAAAAAATCATCTGCCAACTGAAATGGCATAAGCTTGATTCTTATTCCCAATAATCTTTAAATCTATGGCTTGTCCCTGAGCCCCTAGAGGAAGTTAAAGTTAAGAACAATTTGTAAACAAACACATTCTGAAGAGGTAAGTACATGAAGAAATAATAGTCCCAGCTACAGTGTTTGTAAAGAAGTATCCTAAATGCTCAATTTGTCACTCTTTTGGGTTTTATCCAGGGGAGAATGCTTACATTTTCAAAATCTATAATGAGGAAGAATTTAGACTGGTTCGCCAATCTTATGAGGAGTTGACAAACAGCTTAACTTTACTACTTGAGGTAGAATTCACAGTTGTAGCCTTTTAAAGAAAGCTCTATTCAGATTTATAAAAGAGCGGGGGGGGGGTGGAGATATAGGTGAGGGGAAAATCAGTTTTGTTATTTTTCTCCAGAGGAGTGGTCTCCTATTGCAGAACTGATTTACAAAATTTGTGCTTCAAGTTATATTATGTAATACGAGAGAGCACTCTACACGGAAGGACACACCACGTCAGAGAGTAAGCAGAAAAGAACGGTCCAGAGCCAAAGGACAGTGCCCTTAGGACATTCATTATGAGTTGGTTCTTTGTACATAACTGTATTAAAATAAATGTCGTTTCATTGATAAATTATACTATTTCCACTGCTTTTACTCAAGAAAAGACCAACTAGGGCCGGGGATATAGCTCAGTGGTTCCAGCACCTGTCTTGCAAGCTCAAAGGCGGGGGGTTCAGTCCCCAGTAACCACAAAACAATACTGGGCCTAGAGATTCACCCCAGCAGCAATCAGTACCACATACCACAGTGCCGGGCATGGTGGCTCATGCCTGTAATCCAGCACTCAGGAGGCAGAGGCAGGAGGATTGCTGTGATATGAGTTTGAGGCTGAGCTCAAGGCCAGCCTGAACTATAAAGTGAGACCCTGTCTCAAAAAAATAAAATAAAATAAAATAAAATACCAACTATTCACCCATAAATTTAAAGAAATAGAAGTTAACAAATTTAGCTTTTTATAACCTCATCTGATTTTAATCAGTACTTCAAGGGAAAAGCACAATCTAACCATTTCTAAAAATATACATTTGCTTGTCACAACTATAGTAGTAGGAGCTACTGGCAGCTAGCATACAGAGGCTAGAAATCCTACTGAATATTCTACAATGCACAGGATAGATCAAAACATAGGTCCCCAAAGCATCACTCAAAATCATTTTCATGGCTTGAGATTCATCCTTTGCCTAACCTTTCAAAATTCATCATTTAGATCCCTGTGGAAGAAGAAGCTAGTGGAGCTGCAACCTGTAAAGAACTCGGAATCTTCAGAAGTAGTGAAGCCCCTTTTCCTCCAGACAAAAGATCTCCTAGTATGGGGCTCTGGGAAGTCACAGTAACATTCTTCACTTTAGTGCTGAAAACACGTGCCTTAGAGCAGCCCTTATAATCAGGAGTCTGGGATTGCAGAGCATCCAGCAGTCTGCTGGGAAAGAACGCTTCTTAGCAAAGCCCCACTTGTGCTGTGGCCTGCTTCAATGCCATCCTAAACATAGACATAAGCAAAGCCAATTCTAAGCCAACAGCCACATTATGTGAAAATTTCTCAGTGTGAACAAAGACAGTTCCTTGAATAACCTCAAAAGTGCCACCAGTGATGAGAGGAATACAAAAAAAAAAAAAAAAAAAAAAAAAAAAAAAAAAAAAAAAAAAAAAAAAAAAAAAAAAAAAAAAACAAAGCAGAAAAGGTTCATGCTAAAAGATCAAAGGAAAATAGTGCTGAAAAAAGCACATTGGAGCTATCTTCACATCATTCCTTCTCCAAGACAAACATGGATTTGATTTAAGCAAAAACACTGGAGAAAATTGATGGCATACATTTCACAACAAACATTAAGCCAGAACAAATTTATTCTTTACATAGCAAGTTTTGTGCTCGTGATTAAATATGTCTGCTGCCACAAGTTACACCATTCGAATTAACACAAATATGCAAGTATTAAATTACTTCAACAGCAAGGAAAAAGCTTTTCTAGAAATAGGTACTTGGATCATATATCTACCAGCCCACCTAACTCCCTGATGAGATGGTTTGGAGTCCACAGGAATTATTGCCCCATGGAGACAAAGCTTATGAAGAAGGTATTTTAAATTCAAGACTACAATTAACTTAGCTCAAGCTAATGTTTCACAGTTTATACCAAAACAGGTTTCTGGAAAAAGCTGAGATCAGACTGCAGAGTATATTTATTACTCTGCTTTCTGAGACCAGGTATCCTGAAAAGACAAAACATACTTACTTGGCTCTAATCAAAAGGGGTGAAGCTCATGAGTCTAGTGTATTCAGAAAGATGATTAGACAACATACCACAAAACTATACAATCTGAAAAAGATCAAGTGACTTTAAGACTAAACAATGCAGTAGACAACTTCTGCCTACTTTTTAAAACAATGGGAAATCACAATTTCGATGGCCAAAGTTTCAAACACGACTGGTTTCTAAATTTGCTCCCCCCCCCCTTTGCTTCTGTTTTCACAGATCCAACAAGCTATGACCTTCCTCTAAGGCAAAAAAAAAAAAAAAAAGGCTTGAATTTTATTGGATTTGTGTTTGCTTGTGTGTTTGTGTGTGTCTGCAGTATCGGAAATTGATTCCACAGTCTTCATGCTGAGCTATACTCCCAACTCCCTTTTTAATTTTTTCTAGACAAGATCTTGCTACAATCCCCAGGCTGGGCTTCAATTTGTAGTATTCTTGCCTCAGCCTCCTAGAGTTCTAAGGTTATAGATGACCATCATGCTAGACTTGTACATCTGTTGCCCATTTTTCTGACACATTCCATAGCTACCAGGCAAGTGTCATGAAATAAACAAAGATGACAGGGAAGGAATATGGATTTAAAAGCTCTTGTAAATCTTCTGACCATCACTCAGTTCTTGACCATCAAGAAGTACTCTTCCTTTCTTCATAGTAAACCAGACATGTAGAAGAGGTTTAGCAGCTAACAGCACCTTTTTGTGCTTTATAACAACTATAATGGCTTTTTCAATTGACTTCATTATTATAGGAGAGAAAAATAAGACACTTAAATGTTAGCAAAAACATTACAAAGGAAAAACCAAGCATTGCCTGGGTTATCTGTTGCACTGGGGATCTCTGGAATTTTCATTGTCTTTGAGCTATCTTATAATTTCATAAGCTGTGGAACACTAATAAGAATGCAAATGATTTCTGCTCATAGAAATGCATATTATGTGCAGTAGTGATACAGTTCATTTTTACCACCCTATGGATATTTAATAAATTTATATATGGTAAGAAAATTCAATTCAGCAATCTTGATTCTAAGAAATATTTATTACATATTACAGTTCTTTTAAGCAAAATATTTGACATGTAGTCATATTATATTTTCACAAGATTCATGTTTATATTCTTTTAAAAATCATACTTAACATAACCAGTGTTTTAAGATTGGGAGATAATACCTTCTAATCAAATTCACCATCTCCTCACGAATAATTAGAGGTTCTGGCTATTGTGGGAGATTCACAATATGAGACTGGTAAATTTTAGCTGAGTGATTTGTGTTCATCTGGGAAAATAACTTACCTGTTATTCCTAGCACCAGTCAGGATTTAAATTTGTAAATCTACTTTGTACAGTCAACCTGTTTCCTGTTAAAATCTTATTTAGTTTAAAAGTATGTTTTTTGATCCTAAGCCTTGTCAAGAACTAAGCCTTGTCAATTCGTGACACAATAATCATCATCCCTCTCTTCTTTTTTATGTAATACATGTGTCTCCCAGTTCTCTCTCTTTAAAATAAGCATCCACTTGCATGTATTTAAAAATAGCCCTTCAATTCATATTATAGATACGTGGCTCTTGGAAAACATTTATTTAAAGGTGTGGGTTCTTCACAAAGTATGGTGCTGCTCTCTATATCAGGGTGCGTTCATGAGCTCATTCATAATACTGTACCACAAATTTCATTGTTTTTATCACTTTTCAGAGCAATATGGCCATATGTAAAGTTCATTACACCATTCATAACTACTGAAAAGAATTCTATTAATGTACATGCTGTACATTCCTCCCCTTAGTATGGACATGAAGTAGTTTCCAAGCCTCTGCTACTGCACAGTGCAGCAATGGACATTCTGGCACTATATCTGTGGTGGGTCTGAGAGACAGACATGAATTTCTGTGTCTAATGATATCACATACTTGATTAGACTCAGCGCCGCCATATGGATGTCCATTAAACAGAGCTTCTCCCACCAGCACCTTATGAGTGTCCAGATGCCTCAGCGTTTCTCAGTATTATACAACTGTTCCATTTTTGCCAAATTTATAGATTGTGCAACAGTATTTTTGTTTTAATTTGCATTTCTTGTATTATTTCTGTTTTACTTGAGGTGTCCTTGATGCTAAAGGGAAAAAAAGCTACAGAGGATAGTAAATAAATTTAAAAAGATAAAAAGATATTAAATAATTTATTTTTATCTCCATGAAGAAATGAAAATTGATTCACTTTTAGAATCAGACCTTAAAAAGTGTGAATTTACTGAAAAAAAACATTAGTATTTGTTCTGAAATGCTAGCAAATTTGTCAGATATTTAAATTTTTTGTAAGTAGCAATTAGCTCTTAGCTTTGGCTCTATTTTCATATGTTACAGGACACTGATTATTTATGCTCATTTTTCCAGGGCTGATTTCCTAATCAGTTAGAGGAAGACTATAACAAGGGCTAATATTCCTTTTAGAGATCTCCACAAAATTTAAATTTTTTGTAATTAAAAAAATAAAATTTTATGTGGAAAAAACTATTAACATAAATTTCATTTTTTAATGGACTAAAAGACCTATGAAGGCAAAAGTGACTGGTCATCTATAATACAATAATATGTTATTTGTTGTAATATTGTTATGATTTTACAGTAACATAAAGATTATTAATTTGAGTGACTAAAACCAAGTAGCTTAAGTATTTCATTTATCATATCTTGTATATGTTCAGAATACCATTATATTGGTATTCGTTACTTTTATATAAAATAAGATCTAGTCTATAATAATGACAACATTTTCCAGGAGTGTCTTTCAAGGGAAAATGGTATCTTAGAGACTTGAAGGATTTGGAAGGAGTCACACTAGAAGGCTGGGCAACTAACTGTCTCCTTGATGGATCGAGGATGCTCCTGACTCTATTATTCTAGTATCAGTTAATATATGTTACTTAATTGCACATATAAATACTGCCAGGATCTAGAAAAAGTACACAAAAAAGTTTGTACTTTGAAACCTGAAACAGAGAAAACAGATAATCCTGTCTGCTTATCCTTCTTAGGCTATTACTACGATATAAAAATATAATATGGGAGGTCTGTGTAATCTCATGTGAGGATAAAGTCATTTATAAAACATAGGTAGTGAAGTTGATAGTAATTAAAAAAAGGAAACAAATCTTATGTATATGGGGGTGTGAGGTTGCAGGGCAGGTGGGGAAGGGGAAAAATGAGAATCAAGTCATGTTATATTCTAGTATAAACTCTCACATCTCAATGTTGAATGCAATGATGATGTGTTTTGGGTTTTGTTTGGGGTTTTTTTTGTTTGTTTGGTTGTGGGTTTTTTTTTGTTTTTTTGTTTTTTTGGTTTTTTTGAGACAGAGTCTCACTTTGTAGTTCAGGCTGGCCCTCCTCAGCTCAGCCTCAAACTCACATCCCAGCAATCCTCCTGCCTCTGCCTCCCCAGTGCTGGGATTACAGGCATGAGCCACCATGCATGGCACTGTGGTATGTGGTGCTGATTGCTGGTGGGGTGAGTCTCCATAGGCCCCACTGATGTATGTGGTTAGCAGGGATCGAACCCAGGCTCTTGCACTTGCAAGACAGGCGCCGGAACCACTGAGCTAAATCTCCAGCCCATAATATGTATTCTTAATGTACCAATAAATATTTGAATTTAAATTTTAAAACAACATAGGCAGTGAGCATCCATTTGCCACCATGAAGCTCAGGGTTACTCTGAGTAATGCTTTACCCATCATAATGATCATCCTGAATATAGATAAGGATTCACCTTGAACTTCTTTGTCTCTCTTCTGTTAACTGTCTGTACAGTATTCAAATCTTGGATAGTTAAACTAGTTTTTCAACTTGATTGGCCTCAGAACCTCCCAGGGGAATAGTTCAGCACACTTCCGGGAATGCCTAGGTGGGTCATGGAATCTCTGCTTCTGGGTCTATGTCTGGTCCCTCACTCACTCTTTTCTCTCCAGTGCTGCTTCCTGCTCTGATTCTAAGCATACATGAATTAAGAAGCTTCCCTTGCCACCATATACTTCTGCCATGATATCTTTGCCTTGGAGGCAGTCAACCAGGACTGAAAGTCCTGGAGCCACGAGCCCAGTTACTCTAAGTTGTGGATGTTGGATATTGTATTCCAGGGACAAGATGCAAACATCTTCCATTCCATACAAAACCTGGCTGAAATCCTGAGTACTTATCTAGTTACTGCTTTTTCCCATACTTTCCCTTCTTAGATAAGCCTTTTAACACTTCCCGATTGTCTCTGCTAGTAACTCTGTGCCAAATTCTATCTACATCTCACGCTGTAACTTCACTGATTTTATGTGAAAAAGTACAATATATATTTTAAGAATTTCTGTACTTAACAGACATCTTTTACTATAAAAAATAATGTTGCTGTGAAGATACTTACAAGTTCTTTTTGTGAATATGTATAGCTAATTTCATGAGGTGAATTTCTAGATACCACAATTGAGCAGAAATAACAAAAGGTGTATTAGATATTTTCAATGTCTTCCAAAGGAACTAAACCAACTTCCTTCACACTCTGTAATAATTGTTAGTCAGACTATTCTTTTATTTTGGAAACTCCCTACTCCACTTATTCTTAAATTCTAGTGAAGATTAGCATAATTTGGGAAGCTAGTTAAAATTAATACTCCCAAACCCCACTCTAGACCAAGACCCTTCACAAACTTCTCTGATGATCTGGATGAATTTCAGTATCAGTTAACATATGTTACTTGATTGTTTTTTTGCTCATTGTTTTTGCTCCCTTGATGATTTTGTCCCCTCATGTGACCCCCCCCCCACACACACAGTCTTTCCCATGGAGCTCTTTTTCTTGGGTTGCATCTTAATCAGAAACACTGCTAGGGCTTATCTCTTCCCACCTCACACAATCTTGTGTGATATTATCAACTCATATGTCTTAAACTGCCACTGTCATGCTGATGAATCCAAAGAGAATCTCCAACTCTGCTCTCTTCCAAGACTATCACAGTCAGATAGCCAATTGCCTATCATCTACACTCACATGGAAATTTCACAAGTGCAAAAGGATGAGAGGTTTATGAGTCACCATTGCTTATACCTCTGTTATAGAGTCTCAGACTTTGTGGTGAGTACATCAATATACCTGGAGATCATACTTAACACAGTGAAGTAAACCAGACATGTAAATTTAGATATTACATCATTTCTTTTATATGAGAAACTCAAAATATAAATCAAGAACAAAATAAAAGATAGTTAATAGATAATAGAGATATAGATCTTTTGTAAAAGGGGGAAGACCAGGAGATGAAGTGAGAGGAGAAGGAGAGAAAGGGAAACAGTGAAAAAGAATTAAGATGTGTTATATGCATTTACCAACTCTCCATAAGGAAGTTAATCATGAACTATAAACATGCACTAATAAAAACTTAAAATTGAAAAAAGAAATCCTTATCTTACTTTACATTCATTCCTCATCTATTATCAAGTCCTAATTAACGATCTAAATACTTATGCAATTTTTAACCTCCATACTCATAATTATTGTCTCCATTCTTGTCACTGTCCTCTCCAGAAGAATTTCATAACTTTTTAATAGTTACATGCTTTTGAGGCTTTAGTCTTTCTGTCTTTCTCCACTAATCTACTTCCTCTCAGAGCCAGGGATCAGATTCTCTGAAAAGAAGATGCAACTAAGCTACTGTATTCTGCAAATCCCCCCCGTGGCCTTGTTAACAAAGCATACAAGAGCTGCTTGACCCCTGCTCCTTGCCCCAGGCATCCCCTGCTGCTGCTGCTGCATCTTCTTTCCATCCTACAACCTCACAATTCACCTGCCTCTGTAAGTCCTACCTCCAAACACTGCTACACTAGGGTGAAACCTTCAGTCCATGAGTGTGTGAGGGATACTTCACATTTAAACCATAACAAAAGCATCTAGGAAGCAGCCTCTGAATTTCAGTTTGGAGAAAATTTTTTCCATGGTCATATATTCATACATCCTTTTTTCAGCCTTCAACACATGACTCCTCTGTAGGAACACTCTAACATCCACTGAGGACAATGGCATGACCCTTGTGAAAATATCATAGAACTTAACTGAATCAGAGTAAAATATGGTTTGGTATCTGTTTCCTCAAATAAGCTATAAGCTCCTTAAAGCTAGTGACAGTATCTTTGCAACTTGATTCTTTGGAATTAGCCCAAACATTTTGGACAAAAGTGTGCACTCTTCACTCAAAAAGATATGATTGTAACTAGTGAAGATTATCTGAAATTTTTCATTTGGATTACAGGTTAAACTCGAGTTCAGTTTTTTAGCAAATTATTTTAATTTGAGGTTGACAAAATTATTTTCAATTAAATTTCAATGTAGATAAATGCATTGACCATTTCTGGGGAGGTCAGAACTTTCCTAATCAGAGAGCTCCACGAGCCTCGGGAAGACGACTGTAACTATAAAAATCTATCTCAGGACAGATGTTTCATCTCTTTCTTTACCATATACTTCAACAGACTCTTCCACTTAAAATTTTCCTTGTAGGAAGAAAGCTTTTAATTACAGTTTAGAACAGGAGATCTTTAACCTCTCTTTGCTTTACTAGCTTATGAATTATAGTAGCTTATCAGAGATATCCACATAAGGCTTGGATGGAAGTAAACGACCAAGAATGGGCTATATTTGGATGTCAGCAATTCCCTGGGACAATGAGAGGCTCAATATTTTCACATGGATTCATTTAGAGACCTGAGAGGGTTTGTAAAGTCAGCACTGAGGTTATCACAAATGACAGATGCTCCCTTCCTATGAGAAGGTTCTGTGGGTGTGAAAGAATATTTTTGTGGAATTAGACTTCTACAACATGAGAATTCCGGAATGTGACTTCAGGTTCAGGAAAGCAGTATTTGGTGTTTTTAGATTTAAGCTTTAAAAATTGCAAAGGTGTTCCTCAAAGTCTAAGCTCGACACAGCATTTTAAAGGTGCCTACCTTCCATTTCTAAGATTAGAGGAACATACATCATGTCAGTGGATCTGAACACTGCTTCCTGAGTTTCCAGCAGGGCCATTTACAAGAGTTCTCCAGATAGTAAGAATGATGGAGCAGATGTTAGCACAAAGGAAAGAGCAAATGAGATGTGAATTACAGGGTGACGAGGCTTGTATGAATCTCATTTGTTTAACCATCTGAATGGTACACTCCACGTATTAAATGAGCTAGATACCGTTGAACACAATTTTCTGAACACCACAGGAAAAGAGTTTAATGAACTATGCCCACTTGAATGTCCTCATGTCGTCTTACCTCTTCAGCCAGCCATGGCTCACTTAACTTTTCTCCCCAAGTCTTTCAAAGTAATGCCTTGGATGATTATGACCTTATCATTCTATTTTCCAGATAATATAACATTAAGGATTATTGCATGATTAGTAATTTAATTAGGAAGTGTATTAACAGAAACACTTCTGCAAATTAAGAACTTACTTTTAATAATCACCACACATGGAAAGAGATGGCAGTTTGAGATGTAAATTTAAGCACTTTACTCTCTAACAACTACTCAAGCTGAATGAAGCTCAGATATCCTTGACTTTGTAAAATGATACTTGTCTGAAAACAACGCTGGGTTTTGCACAATGCTTTCCACAGTTTAAAGACTTGACTCTATTAGTGACACAAAGGTATCAGCCCAGAGTCTCTTTTCTTCTTCTTCTTTTATTTTTTTTCCTTTACTGTCACTCTTACTGATCACTTTAGTAACCAGAGGAAACCACTTATTCTTGAGTAGTGAGTAGAGACTATAGTCTACCAGGAATATAGTAGTTCTGCAGCTCATTTCTTGATCACTGGACCTGTTTCTCCAAGAACAGAAATTCCCTGAGAATTTTAGTGGTCTGATAGAGTAAGCTAATTTTCAACCTCACTCGCACATCTTCTGTCTTCCTGCTTCTGGAGAATAACTGGGTTAAAAATAATCTTTGAGGGCCGGGGATATAGCTCAGTGGTTCCGGCACCTGTCTTGCAAGTGCAAGGACCCCGGTTCAATCCCCGGTAACCACATAACAATACTGGGTGTGGAGACTCACCCCAGCGGCAACCAATACCACATACCAGTGCCGGGCGTGGTGGCTCACGCCTGTCATCCCAGCACTCGGGAGGCAGAGGCAGGAGGATTGCTGTGATGAGAGTTTGAGGCTGAGCTCAGGGCCAGCCTGAACCACAAAGCGAGACCCTGTCTCAAAAAACCTTAAAAAAAAAAAAACTTTGATTAATTTGTTTTGTATTATAAGTTGGTTATATAGAATTCTCTTTCTCCACTTCATTAATAATTATGTCTGTTTAGAAATCTGAAAACCTAAGAAACTAGTATAACCACAAAAAGATAGATTTTTTTTTTAAAAAAAGTAGACTAATACTAAAACATAGGTGAACTGGTGTACTTTAAATATTAGATCTGGAGACTTAGAGACATCATGTGTATGTTATGTGTCTTATGATTCTGATAACTGGAAAGTGAGGTAAGGCCAGAAAGATAGAAGCTTTACAGGAAAGTTCAAAGGTCAAAAGAGTGAAATGGGACCAGCATCCCAGGTCTGAGGCCACTCAGGTGAGCTAGTGAGAAGTCCATTAGAAATGTTCCCCCCTTTTCGTCTACCCCTGGTTTGCTGGAGCCAGTTTTCAGAGTCGGGCTGAACTCTTTTACCTAATTTTATGTTCACTGAAAGGTAGTCTAAAGTTGACCAAAAGGGGGTCACTTTAGGTATTCACTTTAGATAATCACAAACTTATTAATTTTTTTCTAGGAATTCTATATGAATTGCATTTAATGGTAGCTGAGTCTCCTTTAGGACAGAACAAAGTAACACAGTCACTTGCCCACCAAGTTTATTTTCTGGATATCTCAGGACATCTTGGTGCATTATTATCCTTCTACCAAATTTTCTGTAGCTTTACATGGCCTTGCATAGACATCAAGTTCCAATAATCTGGAGAAACATGAATAAAATTAGAGTTCCACTCAGCTCAAAGTTCACTCCATGACATAGATAGTATGGGAAGTATGACATTATTGATGAAAAACTTGTAGTGTACATTAAAAAGTGGTCATGATCAATTAATAGTCCCTCAGATTGCTTGGATATGAGTGAACATCAGCAGCATACCAGCAAAACCCATATTCTACCCTTGTTTTGAAGGTATTTGTGGCTGTGAAATTAACACTGCAATTGGTGGAGTAAATAGAGCAGAATACCTGCCTGTATGAGGCCTCATTCAATCTGTCAGAAATCTGAAGACACAGAGGAGGAGTAAGAGAGAATTCACTCTCTCTGCTTCTTTTAAGCTGGGGCCTTTTTTTCTCCAGAACTTTGACTGAACCACATACCATGAGTTTTCCTAGATCTCAGGCCTTTGGAGCAAACCTGCACTGGAACTCAGAGCACTGTTCCTCCCTGTTCCCAATTTGTCACTGAAATTATAACACCCACTCCCCACCAGCGTGCAGATGCCAGTTTATAGGACTTTCCAGAGTCCATAAATGTATGAGCCAGTTTCTTAAAACGTAGAAACAAAGCTAGTATCTTAAGTAATTGGTTCATACAAAATGCAAAGATATTCAGATCTGGACATAAATATAGTACAGATATCTACACACAAATCACTTTAGTTCTCTTTCTCTGGAAAACAATAGCTGACAAGCTCATGTGTAAATTAATTGAGTATTACTAAGCTTTTGAGCAGACTTTAATGACAACATAGGTAGAGCAGGTTAGCAAAGCACCACTCAGAGGAAGGAGTTTGCTTTTGCTATCTCAGTAGAGAACTGTGACATTGGCCCTGGGTCCAAGGGCACATGGGCGTGAGAAGGAATACATAGATAGCATATATTTGTCTATGCGTTTTGATCACTATTGGAAAGTTCTCCAATTTATTACTCTGAAACTAGATCCATATTAATTCTGAGTCTCAAAAATCCATACTGTGGATAATAAGTAGATGATATCTGATGATGTTCCTATTTATGGCATGAATTGTATCATACTGCATGCACTGAGTCATTTTGAATATTTAACACTGATAAACATTTTTGTATAAATAAATAAGATCTCATTTCATTGTTATTCTAAGACAATATGCTGGCTTTTTGTTTACCCAGTGTCACATTATGATTTTTATATTTAAACTATCTAGTTGATCTTGATTTTAAGTTTCATTTTTGTTCAATCTAATATAATCTACACTTGAATATTTACAAATATTTTGGGAGGGAATTATTACAATTAAATTACGCTTTTATTTTCTTTGCATTACTGAAAATTGAACTTGGGTCCTTGTGCTTCCAAGGTAGGTGTGGTACCACTTGAGCTAAATCCCTGACCACTCAATTAAATTATACTGTTTCACAATACAATAAAGCTCACTTTCAATGCTAAACTTTCACATAAGGGCTTATTGGAATGATTTTCCTCTCCTTGTTTCATATCAGCATTTCTCAGGTCATTAGGGCAGGGGCTGCAGTTGTCACCAGTCTAGTCAAGTGTGAATCTTGCATGTGGCACTTTCTACTGTTGAATATAAAAATCCTGTAAAAAGCTGAAGGCCATTCTTGCCATCTGTTCATGTTTAACTTTAAAAAAATACTAACATTCTTCAAAAACAATGCTTGTGTTAGTTGGAAATGAAATACTGATACATTGGCCATCTATGAGTTTAAATCAGAAGCACATGAGTCTCAACAGTTCCTAAGCTTGACATTCTTAATTACAACATTAACTTTAAAAAGACTCAATTTGTTTCCATGAAGTTTTGAATGTCCAGTGGCATAAGTAAGATGCTCAAAGGCAGGTGGATCTAAGATTAAATTTCATACAGAATTACTTACTTTTCAAGTTCTCAGTTTTGATAACCATAAAATGAGAAACTTATGACTACTAGTTAAGGAATCTGAAAGTCCTGAATAAAAATATTTTATTTCGTTGGCTTAACATGCAATTATTATCTTCTAACCTGAGGTACTCTCCCAAGTGCCAGGGGCAAAGCACTGAGGAATAACACTGCCAATTCAAGTACAAACCATACCACCAAGTATTTAACACATGCTGGGTGGCTAGGTTTATCTTTTTAATTACAAACCATTTTGTATTCATGCTTTGTGATTCACCAGAATCTATGAAATGTCATATTTATTGACTCTGGTCATTAAACATCTGTGTCACTTATATCCAGGTAGGTTATTTGAAGACAAAGGTTATGTCTTACACTTATTTCTTTTTTATAGAATTGCATTGCTGTAATTACCAGTGAACTCCTGGCATTTTATTTGGGGCAGGTAGAGGAGAGAGAAGATTTAGAGAACTTTTGTTTTTCTCTTTTTTGTACCAGGGATCGAACTCAGTAATTTGCCCTTGCCAAGTGGGCACCGTGCTATGGGGTATATCCTCCACCCTCTGGGTCATGTACTGGTATAAATTCTCCAAGTTGAATGTGATCATAGTGTATGCATATACATATTAATAAATAAAACAAATTATATTTTTAAAGGCAGATTCACTGATAACCTGATTTCACCTCCATATTCATTTGGGTACCTCAGAAATTTTGTTGAAAGTATAGTGCTAGTTTTTGGTTATGGATGTATCAGTGGAACTTCCTTACATACATGCAGTTGTTATTCAGAAGAACTTTCAGAAGTTTAAATATAAAATTACTTAAAAATATTTTAAATTATTTTAAAAGATATGTTAATATTTCTTACCATGATATTAAATAGGATTTATTTTAAATATTAACAATAAAACCAATGTCCCTCAGGCAACTACAGTTAACCTATTTGACAATTTTTCCCTCATTCCCTCATATTTACACATGCACTTAATATATTTGTAAGCACATTCTCTCTCCTGCCCTCCCCCACACATATACATTTCCCCTGGATTCCAATGCTGAACACTTATTCCTACTTTATTTTGTTATCATTTAGTTCCAGAGGAACAGAAAATATATTGGTTTCAAACTGGGTGAGCATTTCATCTAGAATCATTTGGGGAAGGAATATAGACTTTGAATATTATGATAAAATCAGCTTTTGTGGTTATAGGAGAATATTGTTAATAATATAACTATATCTGTAAAAATAAAACAATTAATCCTCTCTAAGTGTCATGAAAGTGAGCTCAGAAGAGAATAAATACCATTGCAAGGGACTATCTAGAGGCTTCAAATGCACATAAAGAGAAATGCTGACTTACTTTAGACTCTATCCACTATCGCCACAGAAGTTTAATTCCCCCAGAACTAAAATATCACTAGACGTGGGAATTTTATACATTCTATTGGTTTAGGTAGATGATTTTTCTGAATAACTGAATTTAGAGGGAAAGAAATATTTCTTAATTATAGAACTAAGATGTAGAACTATGAAATTTTCCCATACACAAAATTATGTTTCAACTAGCAGATTTCTATGGGTTTCTTCTGTGTAGTAATCACAAAAAACTCTCCACATTTTACTGATTTGACCTTATAAATGACATACTAGTTTCTGAATAGTGTCTTCTGTTGCTGATTGACACTGCCAAATGCTAATGAGATGTTGATACTTAGAGCTCAAATTATCTAAAATCAACTTCCTTCCATTGCTTCCCCATACATTCTTCTTCCAGTTACTCCTACGGCAAAACCTAGATAAATTATTCTTGAAATATGGGCTTCTTTTTCGGTTGTGTTGCAATATCCCCCTGTATTGATTTATGCTTCCTGGACTCTGTCTTTTTTCTTGCATTCACCTGAGTCAGGACCATGTCACTAAACTGTGTGTCAGCCAAGTCTTGTCATTGGTGACACTGCTTTATGCCCTCTGTTGCTCCAGTCCTTTCAATACGCTGACACAAAGACAAGATTTCTAAACAATACTGTGATCATACCTTCATATTTCCAACCATTCCCTGACCCTTTTCTGGCATACAGACTCATAACAACTGCTCCAATATCCTGAATACACTGGCACTAACCTGTGGTGAATGCTTAAACGTTGTCACAGACACTTTCTTGTCACTGGAACAGTATAGCTGAAACATGCAACTTAAAGAAGAGGTGTATTCTTCCCACATTTCTAGCTCATAATCTACTCGCCCCAAGGCAGGAGGCATGATGGAAGAAAGCTGTTCATATCCCAGCACTAGGAAGCAGGAGTAAGGAAGGAGCTAGGGGAGATGCATCTCTCCAAGTCATCCCTCAAAGTGATCTACCTCTTTTGTCCAAATCACATCTGTAGACAGCACATGTCCTGTCGCCCTAATCACGATTCAGTCACCTCCCCAAGTCCCTGTCCAGGACCAGCTGAGGCTTTTGGGGGTCATTCTGAATCTACATTGTAAAACACATATATCAGCTCCTTCTACTATGCAAGCCTCCTTATTGACACATAATATATGAGAAGGGCATATATTGTACATCATAATGAATTTCCCCATATTGTACCAAATCCAACATGAGATCAGCACCCAAGTTGCACCAGCTATTTCAAGCAACCAAACTCTTCTCTATATAATTTTGGGGTCAGATATAAATGAAAGAGCTTAGATTTAAACTAATCTGTCAAAATCCAATGCCTGTGTTGTCAAACACATTAATAAACATTGCTGACCTTTACTGTAGATAATGTTGGATAATCATTATCTTGCTTCCCATATTCACATTGTTACTATGGTATAAAATACTCTGCTCCCTTTTCTTATTCCTTAACTCTCTCCTTCTCTACCTTCTGCTCTCTTTCAATAATCAGATCAAATCCTATTCTGTATTACATAGTGTATTTTCTCAGTGTGATGTACCAAAAGAGAAACAGATTCCAGTCTCTACAGCCAAATACTTTGGGTTCAAATCTCACCTCAGCACCTAAATAGCATAAACTGAACATCTCTGAACACTGAATCCTTATGAAAAGTTGATCTAGCCATTTATTTTGATTTTCCTAATTTTAAATCCATCGAACATGAAATATCTACTGAAATGGTTGGTAAGTAATTGCCTTTCATTGAAAGTTGACTTTTAAAGACTCTTCAGCATCTTTCTCTTTCTCTAGCAACTATTATTTTCCATCCATAATTTGATTCTGATTCATTTATACTACTATGAACAATTTCCTTCATCACTGAGACAGGTTAGTATCAAGTTCTTTGCTTTAATTCACTTTGCTTTGCATCAATTCCTTGTGTTCCCAGTTGGTAGTAAGTTCCTTGTAGGAAGGGATCATATTTCATACTTAGGTGCATTTTTCAGTAAAGGCACGTTCAGTGGTTCTATATGCATTTGTTGATTCGTACACTTCCTTGTTTCAGAGAAAATCAATAGATGTCCTACATGACAAATAAAAATGATATCTAAAAGCAACCTGTACCAAATTTAATATTTTCAATAAAATTATTTCCCCAATTGCACTGATGTATTTATGGGAGAACAGTTGACAAGAATTGAGCATTTTAGTTTAATTTAATTACCTATGTCACTGTAGTTCTGAAGAGAAAAAAGTAAGAATAATATGATTCTAACTCCCTACATTCATTTTTAAAAAGAAGAATTTAACTTTCTGAGAAATAAAACTTTGGCTTTGAAAAACTTACAGGACTCAGTGCTGTTGTCTTTAAATTCATGATATAATCCCTTGACTATATGAAGTACTTATTGTACAGGTGTAAAAAGAAACAAAGAAACCTTGTAAAGCATGGAGAGTAATTGGGCTGGAAATGTAAGAAATCAGGTGAGAAATGAATGAAAATTTTAAGAAAGCATCAATATGCAATTCTGCCAATGGCTCTATGCATTCAGGCAGATAGTGAGTGCTGTAATTTAGAGGAAAATTCTTTTTGATATTTTTAAAGGAGGATTCATATGCAAGTTATTTATGTCATGGTATCGAGAAGTGGTCCAACTGCCTACTGCTAATATTTTATGTAGCAGTGGATAAAAAGAGATGGTATTAAATTGTAAATAGTTAATATACAACCTACTGTTAGCATAAAGAAATTATTCTTGTTCACTTCATCAGTTCCTAAGCACTGCTGAATGGGAAGAGCACAGCTAATGGGGAAATAAAAATGAGAACAGAATTAACCAAGATAAACTGGGTTACCTAGCAGAGCACTTATCTCAATAGCAGGAAGGAAAGCTGATAAACTGACTAGGAAGGACAGGTTGGGGATCCTAGAATGAGAAAAGGGAGAAATTTATAATAGCTTACCTAGGATCAAGAAATAATGAAATCAGTATCTACAAGAACATTGTTGCTAAAATATGTAAACATGTTTATTTCCCTTTTGCTGTCACTTTTGTGAACTAGGATAATGGTCAATGAAAATTTCACAACCAAGAGGCCCACTTCACCGTAGGCAAGTTAAAAAAACAAAGCATGCAGTCTTCCTGCCAAGATCTCCTCCTAGTTTCTTGTAAATTGCATCTGAGGTGCATGTTTTGGGGTAACTGAGTGTAATAGCAGCAGCAGCAGCAAGCCCGGTGTTACCATTCATGAAGCACTTAGTATGTACCAGTGGGAAATGAATGAGCACAAGTGCTAAGTATTCAAATAGATCATCTCATTTATGTCCATACATATATTTTGAGGGAAGTGCAGTTATTATTCCAAAATAGTAGTGAAGGCTACTGAGGAGTATAGTAGTTCAATAATTTTCAATAACATTCATATCACTTTAATGGTAGGTCCACTCAGACTCCACATCCTGTCTCAGCTATTACAAAGTCTCATAAAACCACAAACACCACAAAGAAAACTCCTACATATATTTACTGAGCCTTCCTAGGGAAGGAAACTGGCAAGATAATTCTAAATACCAGTGCTTAATATGATATTGCAGCATATCCTCAGCTAAAACAAGAAAAGGCATTCCATACAAGTATCTCAGATTTCTCCTATTCTTAGATGGTCATTAGATCATCATTTATATAAGATTCTTGAAAAAGATCTCAGCATAGGTAAATGGCTGTTAAGGGTGAAAGGGGGTAGAAGGGGAGAGAGGTGATACTGCTCTAGATGGCAAAGTGAGGGATATTATTTCAGTCACTAACCCTCCCCTACTGGTGAAGAAGGATCATAGATGGCCCAACAATGGTCATATGAGTTTATTAATCACACACATAGGACTCAAAGCCTGGGAGAGGACACTGTACCAGGAAGGACTTTGAGGGGGTGATAAACTTGGAGAAAGAGTGAAAAACCAAAGGATGTTGAATACAGATATTATAGTACCAAGAAGATGAGGTGACAACCCTTGTTCTCCATGGGACTATCTGATTGACTTAAGGCAATCACAGGTCCACTGGCTCTCAATAAACCAAAATTTACCATTTAGACATAAGCAGGAACTGTGCATAGTCCTCACAATCCTGTAGGTTGCTGGGCCAGAGGATCCCATCAGAAGGATAGTAGAGAGGGGACCTGGGCTCTTTGAATATTTCTTGGTTCTCCCTAGAAAGCCACATGCAATACTGGGTCATAATTTTAAGTCCAATACTGCAGATCCTATGCTAAACACGCACATCTCAGCAGACTATTACAGAACTCAATAATTATTCTGTTTCATGTACTTGTCTACTCTCCATTGTCCACTTACTTCTATACAACAGAGGATGCGTAAGAGATAGAAACCTTGGTCCTTCCTCCTGTGGTTGGTTCAGTTTTGCTTTTTCTAACATATTAGAAAAAAAATAAATGGGAATACCACCCATTGTGGTCTTGGTTACGACAGTACAAAGTACTCAGGGAGGAAAGAGAGACTTTAGGTTTGGGGCAAATAGAATTTACATGGTCATTGTAATAGAATTTGAAGATGTGGAGAGAAATGGAAAAGAAGAAACTACTCAAATATATAGAAGGTGTCAAGGAAAACAGTTACAACAGCCCACTTAAAAATTTCTTTAAAGAGTGTAGTTCAGAAGCTATAACATCAGCTTTTGATATTAAAGTGTCTGGGTTCAATTATTGTTTTTTTCCCACTACCAGTCACTCCACTTTGGGCTAATTTTGTAATTTCTCCAAGGCTCATTTTCTCATCCTTAAAAAGGAGTGAAAATAGTAACAACAGTGCATCACAAGATGGTGGTGATGTTCAAATAGGAAAACAAATACAAAGGCTTGTCACAGAGCTTAGTATATACAATGGACATTCAATAATCATTAATTGTGAAAGGTGAATAAATATGATTTGGCGCCAAATCATTAGGAATTTTTAAATGTTAAGATGAAGAATTTCAATCTGATAAATCCAAGAGGCAATGAGAAGGTATGGAATATTTACCAGGCAAATATACTGTTTGAAACATTTACTAATATGTAAGAGGTCTTCGATTCATTGCTATTCTCAACCACTGTGATGTGAATAACTCAGTTTGTCAGATAAAGAAAAGTAAGTTATTACTTTTAAAATTATCCACAGAGAAAGGGTTGGCCTAGCTGCCAAATTTTGGCCCCAAATTCTTTTTGCCTTGTTCTTTTTGCCTTCATGGAACACACAGCCCCAGATATTCAGCTGACAATTACCACTGAAAAAAGTCGACCATCTGCAGAGGAAAGGAAGGGCATGCAAGAGCAAGAGCAAGACTGCAGAATAAGTGCAATGTCTTTAAACATATGATGAAAGTAAGCAGTTAGGAAAGTTAATCATTTGATGAGAATAAATGGACTGAGGTTGAAGCTGGTTGAACACACGATCATAGAGAGCCAGGATGATAAGGAAACATCTGCGTTGGAACTGGTCCTTTCAATGGATACAGAGATCATCTGGAAACATTTGAGAAAAGAATCTGTATAGAAGTCAATGCCTATTTTGATGCAGATGTTTTCAATCTTTAAACAGTGACCTACATCTTTGATGTTTAATATACTGATGAATTCAACTGCCTTTTTGAAAATGTTCCTCCCCATTGCCACTTTGAATGTAATTATGAAGGGCCAAGAATCCTAAAGTTACTTTCTAATTACAATGATTACTATGAAATGCTACCATTATCTATGCACAAAAGTCCTAGTCATATGCATTCTTTGGAGAGATTGTCTAATTTTCCTTTTCCTCAACTATAAATTTTCTGGGAGAATGGTAATTATATTGTAAACATTTAGCTTTGCCATTATTTCTAACTGTATTATAATTTTCTAACAATAAACCTGAAATTTTCCATGAATTACAAACACACTCAGCTGTCAAAGCCCTTATTTAATCCACAAAGACTTAGGAAAAATATTCCTGGATTTTTCTCAGGAACAAATAAATGGCATGTAATAACTTTCTCCATTTGTGTGTCTGTCACTTAATCAATCTTAGCTGTAATTTTCAACTCAATGTACTGAATGGAAGACTTTCCACATGTTATAATTTATATATAGATTCTTATGTTTAACAATTAAAAAGACAAATAATTATAATTTCAAGGGAAAGCTTGGATTTCTAAGAACCACACTAAGTTGTAGAATAACATGAGGAGTGAAGGAAAGCAAAACTTAGAACACACTAGAAAACAACTCCAAAGAGCTAGTGTAGTTGTCTAATAATCATGGACCAAGTTTCTCATTTTGACAAAACTTATTTCACTGTCTTATAAATGAAAGCTATGGTCACACTGGTGAGACCTTAGAATGTCTCTCTCTGTAGTGAAACACAATCTAATTGGAGAAGATTCAAGCCATTCACCTTTTCTCAGTCCTCCAAATAGTACTTTGCCACTGGCACAACTGTTTTCCTTCTTTTTCTGCTTCCTAAAGAGCAAGTGTTGATCTCATTTCTTTGCAGTGGAGCCAAGCCAATTTACACACTACAAAAATGGACTGACAGGGGAAGAAAGACATAGGAAGTATTGGGCATTATGGGATAGGAGAAATTCTGAAAAATTTGTGGAGGGAGGAACCTGGCAGTAAATGTGAGTGAGTTGGGAAGAGACACAAGGAAACGGTACAGCCTCTGTGCAAATGTTTCTGATCCCCATTTTGGTGGAGGTGCCAACAAGTAAATAAGGAGGATTCTCAATTAAGTTTGAGAAAAACAAGAAATTGCTTTTAGAATAAACATCTTCAAAAGTTTGCCTGATCATCTGTCTTTTTACTTTCCTTTTCTTTTTTGCTCTTTCCTTTTCCATTTTAATCTTTTTTCTTTTTTCACTACTTCTGGCATCTCTCTCTTAATTTTTTTATTGAGATGAATTCTTTTAAAATTAGCTACTGCAATATATTTTCCTTAAACTTGGCCTTATTCTTAGGACTAGGTATAGCCATTTATTAAAGGTATGCAAAGGTAAATGGATAAAAAGGTCATATCTTGGTAAATTCCTGGAGCTGAGTAAATTCTGAGTATTTAATATCTTGAATTTTTTTCATTAAATAGCGGGCATTCAAAGATCTGATTGTTTAATAATGAGATGACTAAAGTAACTTCTCAAAGTTCTAAAATTTTATAAATTTAATGATATACTCTTTTCTTTAATATTATTTTCTCAGAGAATCTATTCCATAATTAAGGTAATTAAGGTATGGAAAGAATCTGATGTATTTTGAAAGAGTTGCTTAACTATAATTACTCACTATCTATACTTATTCAGAATTTTTCTAAATAAGCTCTACACCCACCACAGAACAAAAAAAAAATGTGCAACTGCAATTTATCTTACTCCTTTTAAACTTTAAATTTTGAGTATTAATTTTACAAACTTATTTGGTTTTCTCTTGGAGTCTTTAGATGAGAGATAGAACTCAAGATAAAATAGGGGGCATGCCTGTCTTCAAACAGGCATCATAATTAATCACAGAAACATTTTGTTACAGTATAAGAAAACAAATATTCTTATGCTAGTCTCTCAGCATCGCTGAGACTGAATAGAGGTAACTGACCTTAAAATTCAAAGGCATTTCTATTTCACAAGAAAATGCTCAATGTTAAATAGGAAGAAGGGGGAAAATGTTGAGACTGTAACAAAAAAGTAAGGAAACAAATTTTATGTATATGGGGTGGTGGTAGGGTGGGTAGGGCTATGGGAAAAAATGAGAATTCAGTTGTGTATTATACTGGTACAAATCCCCATTATGGAGTGCAATCATGATGTGTATATTTAACGTGCCAATAAAGATTTTAAAAAATTCAAAGGCCTTTCTCTTTTTCCATATCAAGCTTGGTTGATGAATTTCCCCCATCTCTAGATACTAGAACTTATATGTCAGCCTTTGAGTTACAAATCTTCAGTAACTCTTCACTGAATCTGGCAAGTATGTAAGTGCTTCTCATATCAGGTCAGGCTGTTTGCCACGTGAACCTTGGGTTTACGTATGTAATTTTGACACGACGGACACCTTCTCTGAAGACATCCTCTGCTGAGGGTCTCTATTTAGGAATTCTGCCTATAGTGAAAACATTATTGTCTCTACTTCCACATCTATATCTAAAGGACTACTTGTTTTTCCTGTAGCAGCCTAGGTACCACATCTGGAAAGCCATCCTTAACCAACAATAGTCCAATTACCTTGTAATCAGCTTTAGTACATCTCAATCTTATATTAGCCCCAGAAATATTATAATCAGTTGTAGATGTCTTTATTCATATGCTCTATCCCACAGAAAGTTTCTTTATGATAGAATCTTGTTTATTCCTTGTATCTAGTCTTCTCACAGAAAGAATCCTTAGTAATTGGTAAGAACATGAACAAACAGAGTTTATGCTGCTAGGAATTTAACTTGCTCTGGCAGATTTTTCATTGGCAAGCTAGTTGTATCAGCAATACAAAAAATAATCATTCCTACTAGACATCATTGAATGTTCTGCAACTAGCAAAAAATGGTAGAATCCAGATATTAGTGTTTTGTCTGTTTTTAGTATAATCAATCAGTTTTAAAAGTCCTACAGAAATGTGGTTCACATGAGAGGAAGCCAAATGAGTGTGTACCCTATGATCATCGATTATATCTGTGGAGCTAAATTAGGGGCTAGCCTTACTGATGCAGCAATCCCAACCTCTATGACATACTTCTCTTTGGGAAACCAGAGAGGTAGTTCAGATGCTAACACAATCTATCAATCAATATATGGTATAGCCCACTTTTCATTTCCAATCATACTCCAATGGAGACCATGGCTACATAGTCAATATTTTGCCACTGGAAGCTTAAATTGTCACCTGGGTTCATAATTATTCAAATGCTCCATTGCCCAGAAGATAATATCATTGACTTTAATAATAATTGAAATGATATTCCAAATTCGTTTTTAGTATTTCAAAGGTTAGATGAAACAGAGCAATTAAAATCTGCTTCTTTGCTTGGTAATCAATCCATCAAATATCTATCTTAGTAAAAAAAGATTCAGACAATGGAAATGAGTTAGGATGAAAAGTTAATGAGCTGTAGGTTTCTCATATGAGTATGTGGACCCCAAACAAAGAAAAGTAGTGGAAAACAACAGACCTAAATATTTGTTTGGATCTGACTTTTTGAGAACAACACAGGAAAATAAGAAATTCAAACTCCTTTTCAAATGAAGTTTTCCTTCCCTGGAAGATAGTATGAATTAATTACTTAATATTGCTGCAACAGAAAAGCTATGTATTTTACATATTAACTTGAAGTACCCAAGCACATCATACTGTTCTAGCTTAGTCATAAGCATCACAAACATATAACCTTTATGCATGAAGTGCTTAGACAGAATGGAACAATTTTAGCAGTTTTAATAATTTACTATTATGGTTGGAGAAATGTAATAGCTTAATGATGACCTTATATTAGTGCTTCTTGAGTGACCTTGGATACATCACCAGTGTAAGTTTAAATATCACATAACTACTCTTAAAGTGTCTGGGGAGATGAAGTAGCTGTATATCTGAATATTTGTACCAAAGAGGAACTTTTGAGTTATCCATTTTGCTCTAAGTGCTCCTCTTTTGAAAGCTCACTGGAGTTATTTTAAAGCCAGTTATGAGAAATTGATTAGATACTGATAGCATATGTTGGGAAAGATATAATGGGAAAAATAGCCTCCACGGGAGCTGTTTTCATGGGCTTTATAAATCAAATAATGAGCAATTAAATGTTGCCTCAATAGTTACTATCACAATGTTAAATTCTAGATATAATCGGTGCTTGTATTCCATTTGAATTATATTATCTAATTACAGACAGATTAGTCTTGAGAAAAGATAGGTAATTGGTAAATGTGGTCTCTGAGCTTTCAAAAAGTTTCAGCTATTTTCTCTCTATGAAAACTACACTGAGTCAGTGTTATTTTAAAAAAATGTTTAAACTGTCTTAGAGTCTGACAGATACATAATAGAATGCATTTGAAAAGGAAATGTTTTACTTAAGTGAGTTACAATGTTAAAACACATTGTCAAAACACCATATAACACTTCATTTTAAATTATCAACTGTAAAGAAAACCCTAGATTGCCTAACTTCCAGAAACATCAATCTTTCCTAATTTTGGATTTATTAATAATTGACATTACATTATTTTGAAGTGTTAAATTCTAAAAGCAGATGACCAGAACCTAATTGGAAGTAGTTTGTCTAAATGTCTGCTTTTGTCACGAGTGCAGCACTAGTTTAAGATGTTTGGAATTCACGTGAAGGTTTCTTAGATCTGCACACTGGATGGACTCTGAACCTACAAACTGTCTACTTAGAAACTCTACTAGTCAACCCCACTAGCTTCCAAGATCTTGAATAAAAACAGAGCAATAAGACATATGTCAGCTTGTCCCAATTGTTATATCATTAATCTGGCCCTGAGAGATTGGGTTCATTCATACAACAAAAAATACAAGAAAAGCACATGAAAATGGCCAAAGAGGTTTATTACAACCCGAGCAATCTGGGAGGGCAGCTGGTCCAACCCGTTTCTGCCCCTCATTGAACACACATGAGTGCTTCAGTTCACAGAGGGTGGGGAAAAAGCTACAAAATACTCACAGGCAGAGTTAGCCAAGAGCTGGCTCAGAGGGCACCTTAGTAATGAATCTTGTTTGTCACCATGATCTGGGGAGTTGGGGTGGAGACAGTGCACATTTTTTATGAAAAATGGTCGAGAAACATTTTATCTCTAAAAATCAGAACTCTAGTTTTTAAAAATCCATTTTACCATCTGGGTTACAGGTCTCACACATCCTTACTTGAGTTTGAGTGTCACTTGTGTTCAGAAGCCTCAGTCGCCACCATTTACAGACTCACGGCCAGAAACTTGCAGTCTCCTTTCTACCCACTCTAAAATATGGAAATACCTTACACGTGTCCTTGTGCACTGCATCTAAATGTGCAACCTTCTCAGTCCAACACAACCCAGCTCTCTCCCTCTCTCTTTCTGAGTAGATTTAATTTTGTCTTCAGCATGAAATATCACTGGACCTATTAAATAGTTCCCTTACAGATTTATCTTTGCCTTCACAGCAGAATGCACGGTCTAATAGAAAAGGGGTTTTATTTGCTTTGTTCACTGGATCCCTCACCCCACAATCACAATGTGGGCAGATCTCACCCGTATCTAGTGAACACAAATGAATGAATAAAACATCGGGCTAGAAGTGAATAAATATAGACTTGGAGAGGAGGGGCTTGACTTTAAAAGGCTTTTTTGATATAAGGAAGAGGAGTACAGTGAAGAGAAAAGCCAACCAAAAGGTTTCTAAAAGTCTGAAAGATCAGGCAGAACCACTTCCCCATTTAAAGGAGAATAAACAGAGTCAGATTAAATGAGTGGAATGGATTGGTAGTGTCTTTGGATTATGGATCAAGGATTGTTTTCCTCTGAGATCAACTAGCTCTTGATAGAGAATGATAAAAAAAAAATCTGTTGCTCTGAGCTCTGACTCAAGTATTTGTTCAAGGAAAAATGGGTTCAATATTCTGTGAAGAAAAAGCCTGATTAAACTTTTAGTTAAATTTATTGTTTTTTGTCTAGATTGCTCAGCAGAAGTAAAAAATCTAACAAATCATTCATGAGAATGTGGAGTGTCCATTTCTGACTGTATCTTACACAAACAAATAAGAAAGCATCAAGAAATTTTATAAAAGTCAGGTGATTCTTTGGAATAAGCCATGTCTCCTAACACAAAAGACTGGAGAGATGTTTTTAAACTTTACTAATTATCAGAAGGATGAAGCTTGGATAAACTTGAATATTATTAAGGGCTTTAACTCTACAGCACCACCAGATGAAGAAAATAGGTTTTATGTATACTACACAAGAAATGACATGCAGTGTTGTATATCCAGGACATCTGGTTGTACTTTTCTCCTTCTCGCTGGGTTTGGTTTAAGAAAAATTCCTTCACACACATATTAATCATAGGAGAGTAGGGTAGGAACATTATACACAATGCAGACTGCCACACTCTCCGTGCTTATTCCCTGGTGAGCAGCAAACTGGAAATGAGAATGTCCCTTTATCAGAGGCTTTCACGCTCATTCTGTATAAAATAGCAACTTCCTTGTTCTTATTCCTTACCACCTCCTTAATTTATTCTATTTTCCTCAATGCAGTACTTGTTCTGATTCATTCTCTCACTATCTCTATTGCTCTACTATAGATTTTTAAAAATTCACTGTTGTACCACCAGTACCTAGATCTGACTTCATCTAGAGCAATAATACCAAACCTTTTAAAGACTAAATTCCAGAGTGTAGCCCATAACCCACTTGTGTACTGAAAAGTGCCAACAACTTTGGAGATCAGTGTGGAGATTCCTTAAAAAACTAGGATTAGAGGTCCCATTTGACCCTGCTATTCCCCTGCTAATTATATTCAGGAAAGAATTAGAAGATTCATATCACAGCAATATATGTGCATCCATGTTTATAGCAGCTCAGTTCGTGACAGCTAAATCTTGGGAACAATCCAAATAACCATGAAAGATGTGATTTTCTTTAAATAAAGATGTGATTTTTTTAAATAAAGAAGATGTGATTTTTAAAAAAATAAAATGGAGTATTACTCTATCATAAAGAATGATAAGTTTGAGTCATTCATACTCAAATGGATGTACCTTGAGGACATACTCATAAGTGACATAAATAGGTCACAGACCTGTAAATATCTTTTCTCTGATATGAGAAACTGAAAATGTAAATGAGTTCTAGAATGTATGATAGATATTATAAAATAGAAAATATTCAAAGGGAAATTGGGATAGGAGTAAATAATTAAGGGAAAGAAAAAATTGTGATGGTAATAAAAATGGGGAAACAAATCTTATACATATAGGATGGGGGTTAGGGTGGGTAGGGGAATGGGAAAAAAATAAGAATTAAGACATGTCATATACTGGTACAAACAGTCAATGTTAAGTGTGATTTTGGTGTATGTATAAAATGTATCTATTTCACAATTTTAAAAAATTGAAAAAAAAAAGAAAGAAAGAAAGATAAATGCCAACATTGCAATTAAACCCAAATACTGAGGTTGTAGTTTAATAAAAGCAGTCATATATTTATACCTTTCATCTTAAAAGAAAAACATAGTAACATGCATGCCATATGTTCACTGTCACTAGTCTAGAGCTTCAACAAATATTTGCGAGATAATATATGATTTAAATTTAAATGAAATTTAAAGTTGTCTATACAACTATTTTCCTTGGGGACATTAAAAGAAAAAAAAAATGAAAGCACAGTCATCAGGTACGCATTGAATTTTTCACAGATTTTCATGATCATTTCCTTTTGGGGGCAAGAGAAAAATATGCCTGCTCTAGTAGAAAGAAATATTGGATTTTCTGGTGGAAAAGCTAGTACTAAGTGCTCTGATAGTAAGCTTATATTTTATGCTCTCCATTCCAGTGGGTGTAATTTTAGTTCTTACTCATTGTTACATACTCAGCAAGTACTGGAAAAATGCAAGTTAGTATAATTTGACTAGAAAATATTTATACTTTTGAAATTTTTTTTTCAATCAGTTGAGCTATTTGTTATCAGAACCAAACTGCCTCTTTGAAGGTAAGCGAATGAGTGGTAGGACACAGATTCTACAGGAAGATTCTTGTAAATTCAGACTACTTAGAGTTATCCATACCCTCACAAAGAGTGACAACTACAAAAGGTCTAAAACACAGTCCAGACAGACCCTGGTAGGAGCAGCATAAAATGTGTCTTATTTACATGATATTCTATGATATTGGCCTACAGCTTATCCTTGAACCAAAACTCTGATCAGATTTAATTCTATAGGAATTCATCAACAGGATTTCATTTCCCCAGGGTCTGAGGGTAGAAAAATCAGTACAAGAACACACACACACACACACACACACACATATATATATATATATATATATTACTGCATAAGCCTCTTTCTTTACCCATGACCTAGCAAGAACTGAATCAAGTAAACAAAAACAAGTATAAATTTCCCAATCTGGTTCAAATTCAAAATTCTGGCACTTGAACAACAAATTACAATAAAACCAAAGTATATTAAAAATTTCCAAGATTTTTTTGGTATTTATTAAAATATAAATATAAATCCAGAAATTCTTGGAAAATGACAGGCAGACAGAGTGAGAAGCAGCAGAGAAAGAGCCCTTCTCAGATTTGGTGTCTAGATGCAAGAATATAGTAACAGGCAGAAGAGAAGGAGGAGGAAAGTGGGTTCCCAGGACCCAGGATGGAACTGAACTGAGAACTGATGGTTGCAAGAAAGCAAAGAGAGAGAATACAAGGAAGAAGGCGACAAGCATTGCTTTTCTCCTGAGCTCTGACTGTGTGGGAGGGCAGCTTGAACGTGCTGCTGTATGCTGAGAAGCTAGAGTCCTGTGCTAAGGAAGGCACCAGTGGAATGAAGCAGTGTTTGCACCAGACTGTAGTGACTGGGGTGCAATATTCTGGTTCAGACGTCCCCTAAGAGAGGGCAATTATCCAGTAGCTATCTTGGAGAAGGTCAACTAAACTCAAAACTCAAAGCAGCTGTGGATTCCATGTAGCAGCTACCAGTGTTAGGGAAAGCCTGCTGAGTTACAACAGCAGAAGTCAAGAAGTCAAGTTACAGCCAACTCTCTGGGCACAGAGAGTGTCTAGAACAGATCAGGTCCCAACTCCACAGCCAGAAACTAGCCCAGTTCCACTTCATTGGAACTTAAGGTGCAGGCTTGCTCATGTTATCCACTACCTCACTATAAACCTATGGATGGTCACTGGGATTAATCAGCACAGATCTGGGCTTTGTCTACTTGCTTTGTCTACCAGTAACCACAAAAATATACCTTAAATGGACATTTTTTCCATTCATTTTTTTCTTCTTTTCTTACTTTATTTCTCAATTATTCTTAATTTTATATGACTGTGAATCTTGTGTGCAGTTTTATTATTGCTCTGTTCTTCCTTGTTTTTATTTCTTCCTTCTTTCTCTCCTGTCCTTGGCACTAGATTCTCAAAGTTCTTCTAATGTTTCTGTGTCCTCCAGCCTTGCTAGTAATCTCTCCCACTTCTGCTATTTCTCTCTTTTTCCTCTACCCCCTTTTAAATTTTCTCTTCTGAAGATAAAATTGTCCCATGGAGGGCTTATTTACTGAACACAGTTTTCTCTCACTTCTTCTGGATTTTGTTATATAACCAATCTAATTCATATAGGTAAAAGTGGAAAATTAATAGTTACTACAGTTTGTCATTTTCTAGGCTGTTTGATTCTGTTGTTATTCCTGATTCTACCTTAGCCAAGGTGACAGAAATGTTCTAATCAGTTGTTCTTCTTGGTTTGCCAAGACCAAGTAATGGCTTATAGGTCATAAACAATACCAGTGCCAAAAAACAAGTGGCTAGACCAAGTAAGCAGAAACTCCTCACTCCAAATAAATTGAAGAGGTAGAACCTTAACCAAAGCTATACCTGGATGACATCTCTGGGGAGAAATAATTCCTAAGGGTTCTAAACTTATCAAAAAAGCTTTTTACCATAAGTAATTTATAAGCATCGACCCACGAACTAAACCAAAAAAAAAAAAAAAAAAGAAAGAAAAGAAAATAAGAAAACACAGAAGCATGATGCAAATGCAGACTTCCAGCTCACTGAAGGAAAATCCAGGGCGTTTGACATGGAACAATTCAAAACCCACCCAAATGGACTCTCTGAACTGATACCAGCAGAAGGAACAGAGGAGATGTATGTGACTCTAGGAAAAAAAAAAAAAAACTAGAAATAATTCCTCAGGTAACTATAGAGATGATAACCATGACGAAAGGCATGCTTAGTGATTCTAAAGTAGATAAAGATTTTTTTAAAAGATAATCTTAGGAAAATGATGGAAATGGAACATAGGAAAAAAATAGAATCCATAAAACAGATTTAAACAGACATCTAGGAGATTAAAAATTGCATTGAGAGTACATGCAGCAGGATGAGTAAACAAGAGGACAGTGTTTCAGGTATAGAAGACAGGACTGCAGTTAATAATCATAAAAAGAAAGATTTTTTTTAATAGCAAGGGTCCATGAAAACTCAATACAACAGTTGCTATATGATGCAAATAATATAAATTTGATAGGAGTTAGTGAAAAAGCAGGAGATAACACAAACAACATAAAAAACCTGATCAAAGGAGTAATGGTAAAAATCTTCCTAAACATGGAAAAAGAATTTTCACATACAGATGACTGAAGTATATAGAAGAGTAATTTACACTGATAAAAAAAAAAATCTACACCAAGGCATGTAAGAGTCAAGATTCCAGAAATTCATCACAAGAGAAGAAAATGAAAAGCCGTGAGACAAAAGAAACAAATAATCTGTAAAGGATGCCCTGTCAGAATCACAGCAGACTTCCCAACAGAAACACTCAAATCAGAGAGCTTGGAGTGAAGTACTTCAAGCACTAACAGAAAACAACTTCTATCCCAGACTAATATATCCTACAAAACTATCTTTCAAAATTCATAGAGAAATAAGACAATTTCATGATAAGGAATGCCTAAAGAAATTCATGATCAGCAAACTAGCATTACAAAATCCTTGGGAGGACATTCTAGTAAGAAATAACAAGGAATACAATTCTATGAACCCTACTAGAAATAACTCAGCAGGCAAGACAAGCAGTTAAACAGTGGAGGAGAAATCATGAACCAGAAACAAGAAAATAACTTGACAAAGATAAGTCAATACGTACCAGTTATAACCATCATGTTAATTATCTCAATTCAGCAAAAAAAAGAAACAGATTAGCAAAATAGATCAAGAAGCAAGATGTAACAATATACTTCCTACAAAAAACACATGTAATTAAAAAATTAATTCACAGACTGAAAGTCAAAGGATGGAAAACAATACTCCATGTGACAGGAATCCCCCCAAAAGAAAAAAGGCAAAGATATTTACTCTATTTACAGAAAAAGTAGACTTCAAACAAAGACTGATTAAAAGAGATTAAGAAAGTTATTAACTCTCATTAAGGGAAAAATTTCCAAGAGGAAAAAATAATAACCAGAACTACGTATCAGTACCATTTTACCCAACTATATAAAACAAACATTAACAAACATGAGAAATCAAATAAGCACTAACAAAATTGTATTAGGGGACCTAAATATGACATTTTCACAAATTGGCCAATTAGACAAAAAAATCAACAATGAAATATAGAACTGTACCAAATATTTGAGCAAACAGGCATAGTGGATGTCTACAGAGTGTTCTACTACCCCACAACATCAGAATATATATTCTTTTCAATTGCACATGGAGTGTTCTTCAAAATAGAGTACCTACTAGCTTAAAGAGCATGTAAAAGTAAATCCAAAGGAATTGAAGTTTTTCAATTTCAACAAAGTACAATGAAATTGGAGATCAATAGCAAAAGAAACTACAAGAACTTCATAAAAACATGAGAATTGAATAACACCCTCCTGAACAGCCAATGGATCACAAATGAAACTAAAGAAGTTAGACAGTTCTTATAATTAAACAATAATGTTAATACAACATACTGGGATCCATGGTATGCAATGAAAGCAGTCCTATAAGAAAAAATATATAGTGGTGAATTCCTAAATTAGAAAAAAAGAGCAGGCTCAAATAAACAACCTAATGTTGAACCTCAAGCTTCAAGGGAAATAAGAGCAAATCAAGGCCAAAGCTCATATAAAGAAGTAAACTGTAAAGATTAGAGCAGAAATTAATGCAATAGAGGCTAAGAAAACAATGTAAAAAAAATCCATAAATTAGAGAGCTGGTTCTTCAAAAGATTAAAGAAAACTGACAAACCATTAGCCAGTCTTACCAAAACAGGAAAGAAAAGACTCACATCCATCTAGTTAGGAATGAAAAGGGTGAAATCACAATGAATGATGTAGAAATCCAGACTTCATCAATACCTACCTCAAGAACCTGTATTCTAGCGCTGCGGAGTTAGTTCAGTGGTTCCGGCGCCTGTCTTGCAAGCACAAGGGCCCGGGTTCGATTTACCGGTAACCGCATACCATACTGGGCATGGACTCAAGCCCAGCAGCAACCAGTACCACATATCACAGTGCCGGGTGTGGTGGCTCACACTTGTAATCCCAGCACTTGGGAAGCAGAGGCAGGAGGATTGCTGTGATGTGAGTTTGAGGCTGAGCTGAGGACCAGCCTGAACCACAAAGCGAGACCCTGTCTCAAAAAAACCTAAAAAAAAAAAAAAGAACCTGTAGTCTAAAAAGATGGAAATGCAGATCACCAATACCAAGTTCAAGTTCTTGTATTCGAATAAGATAGAAAATAAGAAGAAATGGACACATTCTTAGATATATAGGAATTACCAAAAGTGAATTGAGAAGGTATAAAAACTATAAAAACCCCAATATTCATCAGTGAAAAATGAAGATGTAATTAAAAGCCTACCAACAAAGACAGCTCATTCCCTTATGAATTCACTGCTGAATTCTACAAAAAAAAAAAAAAAGAAGATTTTTTTTTGAGACAGGGTCTCACTTTGTAGTTCAGGCTGGCCCTGAGCTCAGCCTTGAACTCACAATAATTTTCTTGCCTCTGCTTCCAAAGTGCTGGGACTACAGGTATGAGCCACCATGCTGGCACTGTGGTATGTGGTATTGATTGCTGGTGGGTGTGAGTGTCCATGCCCAGTCATGTTGTATGTGGATACCAGGGATCAGACCCAGGTCCTTAAGCTTGCAAGGCAGGCACTGGAAGCACTGAGCTAAATCCTCAGGCCCTCTACAAAAAATTTAAAAAGCCCAAATGCTACTACTTCTCAAACTGTCTAATGAAATTGAAATGGAAGGAATACTCCCTAATTCATTCTTGGAAGGAAGCAATACTCTGATACTAAAGCCAAAGAAAGATTCAACCAAAAAAAAAAGAGAGAGAGAACTATAGGCCAATCTCTCTAATGAACGTAGACACAAAGTCTTTAATAAGATACCAACAAACAGAATGTAACAAGTCATCAAGAAGATTATACACCAGGACCAAGTAGCTTTTATCCCAGGGATGTAGGGATGATTCAACATACATAAATCAATCAATGAAGTACTACATATGAATAGAGCCAAGGACCAAGAAAACCCTTATGATCATTTCAAAAGATGCAGAAAAAACACTGGACAAAGCCCAACACCAAATCATAATAAAAACCTTATAGAGAATTCAAGTAGATGGTCTTTACCTCAATCTGATAAATGCTATTTATGACAAACTAGAGCCAAGATCAGGCTAAATGGACAAAAACTGAAAACTTTCACTCTAAAGTCAGAAATGAGACACAGATGTTCACTGTCACCACTCTTATTCAATATAGCTTTGGAAATATATTTCAAAACAATTAGATAAGAGAAAGAAATAATGAATAAGGATAAGAAAGGAAAAAGTTAAATTATCATTATTTGTGGATAGCATGATACTCTACACAGAAGACCCCAAAAAGTTCACCAAAAGATGTGGATTTAATAACCAAATTCAGAAGTGTAGCTGGATACAAAGTCAACACTCAAAAATCAAAAGATTTCTTGGACATAAATAATAAACTTATCAAGGGAGAAATTAAGGGAACCACAATTTTCATAATAGCATCCAAAAATAAAATGAAATACCTAGGAATCAGGCTACTGAAGGAAGTAAAATCCCTTGCATGGAAAACTACAGTACCCTGAAAAATGAGATTGAAAAGTGTCTGGAGCCATTCTACAAAATTTTGGAGAAAAATCATTTCACAGTTAGGTTAGGCCTTGTCTTCCTGACTACAGGCTGGCTATGACATGTTGAAACATCACTCCAGTTTTGCTTCCAGTTATAGCCAAGACCTCAATGTTCCCATGAGGCTGTAACATGAAGGGAAACATTACATTAGCTGAAGACATCTTGGTTCTTTAAGAAACGAGTAGCAAGAAAAGTTTCACCTGGTGGGGGACAAATTCCTTATCAGTTTAACTCATCTCACCTGTCTTAACATAAATTTCTGGTCCTATTCAACATAAATTCTTCATCCCCGACCTGAGATCCTCATCACAAGATTCTCATGGTTATAGTATTTTTGTTACCTGCTAAGACATCTGACACTTCCTCTGATTATAAGATCCATGTCAATCTAGGGTTACTGTTGCCTTCTGAGTCATCTATTATGCTCTGTGAGCCCAATAAATAGTGGGAAGCTTGAGGTGCCTTTGTCTTGGCTGCCCGGAGGAGCACTGATCAGGTCCAGGACCCAGCTTCTCCTCTAGGTCTCATTTCTTGTATTCACTCCTTTTTTTTCTTTACTGAGTTTATTGGTACATTTTAGGTATATGTTATAATCACAGTCATCATTAATGAGCATGTACATGATATATCTTGATTCTTATATTTTCCCTCCCCTCCCTCATTCTCTGATCATTATTCTTTACTTTGTCTTGCACTGTCCTGGCTCACAGGAGAACAAGACACATTGCAGTAGTTATGGCAACATTCTCTTTCCCTGTTCCTTACTAAGAAGGATATCAGAAAATGGAAAGATAGCCCTTGTTCTTAGGAAGAACCAAAACAGTGAAAATGGCCATTCTCCAACATTGTTCTGCAGATTTAATATATCTAAATCAAAATATGAATAGTAAATCTCACAGAATTAGAGAAAGCAACTCTAAAATCCATTTGAAACCAAAAAAGACTTCGAAAAGCAAAAGCAATTCTGGGGAACAAAGGTAAGGTAGGGGCCATCACAATCTCTGACCTGAAATTATATTACAGCGCTACTCTGATTTAAAAAAAACAGCCTGTTACCGGCAAATAAACAGACATGTGGATCAATGAAACAGATTAGAAGACACAGAAACAATCCCAAACATACTCAGCACTTTTATCTTTGATAAAAGAGCTGAAAACCTTCACCGGTTTAAAACCTTCATATTCTCTTTAATAATGGTGCTGGAAAAACTGGCTGTCCACATGCCAAAGGTTAAAACTAGATCCCTAACTTTCACTATCCACTACACTAAAATTGATATGGATCAAACATCTAAATATTAAACAGAAAAACTAAATCTACCGGGAGATAGAATATGTAGAACTTTTGAAGACATTAGTGTAAGCAAATACTTTATGAATAAAACCCCAGGCACATAGGAAAGTCACAAAGATACTTGGTATCTCATCTTACTAAAAAGATTTTGCACAGTGAAAGAAACCACTGACAGAGTGAAGAGACAACCTAGAAAAAAATTTTTTCCAACTGTTTCTCAGGCAAATCACTAATATCTAGAGTATTTAAAGAACTCAAATAATCAGACTTCACAAACTTAAAAATTCAATCCAAAAGTGGGCATCAAAAATAAATAGACACTTGGGGCTGGGGATTTGGCTCAGTGGTTCCGGTGCCTGTCTTGCAAGCGCAAGGGCCTGGGTTCATAACAATACTGGGTGTGGAGACTCATGTCCAGCAGCAATCAGTACCACATACCACAGTGCCGGGTGTGATGGCTCACACCTGTAATCCCAGCACTCGGGAAGCAGAGGCAGGAGGATTGCTGTGATGTGAGTTTGAAGCTGAGCTCAAGGCCAGCCTGAACTACAAAGCGAGACCCTGTCTCAAAAAAAAAAAAAAAAAATGGACACTTCACATGTGAAGTAGACATCTGGGGAAAAAAATACTCAGTATCAATGGTCATTCAAGAGATCCAAATTAAAACAATGCTGAGATCCTATCACACTGTAGAAAGAATGACTATCATCAAGAAATCAACCAATAGCACATGCTGGTGGTGCTATTGCAAAAGAGGAATACACTCCATTGTTGGAAGGACTGTATTCTAGTGCAATCACTGTGGAAATGAATGTGGAAAATTCCTCAAAAAAACTCAAGGCTCAATTCAACAAGGGGAGCTACTCCCCTTCTTGGTATCTTCCTAAAAGAATCAAAATCATCAAATCACAGCAATTTATGGACAGTCATCTTTGTAGTGGCAACACTTCTAATTGCTAACTCTTGGGAACAACCCAAATGCCCATCAACTGATGAATGCAGAAAGATGTGAAATTTTTTTATCCAGTGGAATACTACTCTGCCATAAAGAATGATAGGACTGAGACATTTCTAGATAAAAGGATGCACATAAAATGAATTGCTAAAACATATTACAGAGTACTCACAAATGAAAGACATATTGCTATTTTTAAATGATGTGTAGAGGAAGCCATAAGCTGGTCAAACAGAGTAAATTGTCCAAAGATGGCCTGAGAATAATAGTTTAAAATCTTTTAAACTCAAAAAAAACCTCAGAGCTCTCCCTGGTTTTGTGTTTTGTTCTTTGAACCTGGGACATTCATCTTTGTCTCCCACCACTGGAACAGTTCTTTTCTTCAAATCTAGTTTTTTTTTTATTTAAATTTTAAATACTTCAATATTTTAATTCATTTCTAACTTTAAAGCATTCATAATTTGATACATAAGTCTTTGTGCATTTCTTCAGAACCAGAAACTTTCTCCATTTGAGGCCAGTATTCTCCCATGAAGTGAATGGATTGGAGCCACACGGAGAGTTAGGATGGTTTAACACATGGTGGGACAGTGAGCTGACGAGGCAGCAAAGCCTCCACTTGCTGTGCTTTACTGCAGCTCTGGGCTGTGCCTTCCAGGTGCTGGACCCCTGGCATCCTAGTAGGTCCCATAACAGGATTCAGGGCACTATAGGGACAACTGCAGAATGGAGTACTTATGACTCAGAGTCTTTACAAATCACTTGCCAACAGCTATGGATTGCATGTTAAAAATTCTTTTCAAATAAAAGCTGCAAATCTCATCAGAAACTTGCTCAAAATGTCAAAGCTGACTGAGTTCAGGAGTCATTTTTTGATTCAATGCAGCCTAAGTCCTGAACATCACAAAGATGTGTGGCTGCTAACAAAGTATTCAAGAGTAAACTGGACAAAGTAAGCAAACAGATAGCTGTAGTCCAAGTGTCCAGTAAATAAAGAGGCCTTGGGGACCCAACAGAAGTCGTGGGTTTGAAGAATGAAAGTTCAGTGCCTCAGTTTCTGCCAATCAAAAGCTCCTAGAAATATGAAGAAGTAACTACATGATTTTCAACAGATATAATCTGCCCCTTGAAGCAAACATCCTTTTGCAAACTCGTATTCAAGAAAATTCTGCCTCTTTCTTTTCTGGGTCTGCTGACCACAAGAGATATTCGTTTATGTGGGCTGCTTTGCTTTCATGTCTAAATATCACTTGGACTTCCCATAATAAAGCATAACCATGATAGAAGCAAAGACCCAAAAAGAATTTGAAATGCAGTGTTGAAACTCTTGTTGTTTTCTCTGAAAGTAAAAAATCCTACTCTCACTCTATTAATTACATGAACATTCAAGTATTGTGCATAGTGTCAGCACTTTATTCAAAATCATCCAGAATCAGTCTTCAAATCTGATACTTTTTATTTTAAATCAGTGTAATTCTGTTTCTCTAACAGCTATGATCAGTTTAGAACTGGATGTGAGACTTCACAGTTTACCTGGACAGTATAACTGTTTCTAGATGGGAAACATTACATAAAAAGGATTGCATAAAAAGACAAATTTTCCCCATGAAATTTCTGAAGTTTCTTTCACTTATCATGTAGAAAGCCACATAGACTCAACAGCACTTTACATAACCCAGAAATTCCATATGGTAGACACTATTTCTATCCCCCTACTAAGAATGAAACAGAATGAAAGATTTTTGCTCAATGTCTCAGTGTGATATGATCAAGACATGTTATATGATGTATAAAAATGCCACAATGAAGCCAAATACAGTGGACCCTCGGCTTACAAATTCAATTCATTCATGAGAGTTGGTTGTAACTCACGTTGGTCAATTGAAGGTTAAGGCTCCTCTACACCTTTCAAAGTCTCTCTCTTGCAAACACTTAGATCTCAGTGTCATTGAACAGACATTGGACCAGAATTCCTCAATTAACCCCACCAAGGAAAAGATGTTGTAATGTTTCTTCCAAAACTCTTTAAGGGTTAAATCTGTAACTGAGACCATCTGGAAGCACAATCCACCGGCATTTGGTGCTAACTCCAGACTATTTGTGCTCAAAATTAAAATTCCAGTCATAACTCAAACTGTTCCTATGTCAGACCAGTTATAACTAGAGGGCCCACTGTATTTTCTGTAAATAGGTCCTAACTAAATACATGTTAAAAATAAAAAGTGAATAAAATAATGTAGCTATAATAAAAAAGAAATCTAAGAATAATGGGTGAACTGAGGAATCAAATCCAAGTCAAACTGCAGGAATCCACACTTTTTAAATATTGTCCTCTGATAAGAAATTGAACACTTTTTCTTATTCCCTAATCTTGCAGTGTTTCTCAATCATGCATTTATCTCTGCTTTCCCAACAGACTTTTTTGGGTGAAATCCTTCCTTAATCTAAGCAAACTCTGGAGGGCGTTTTCTAGTGTAATAGTTCATTGTGGTGTCAACTTGAGTAAGTAACACTTAGCTGATTGGTTCAGCATAGTGCAGCGTATAGAGGATGGATTTGCTAAAGAGGAAAATACCACTCTGGTACAATTGGCTTGTACCCTAGGTGGAATGAAAAAGAAAGAAGGAAGTCACACATCTACTTCTCAAGAGGTGATCTGGTGTTCACCACTGCCTTTGGGTGTCAGTGCCTGGCCTTCCAGCTCATACTCTCCTTAGCCTTCTAATGCAGATCCTTCAGCTACCTGATAAGAGCTTTCATGGCACTCTTATAGGGAGCACCAAGCCTTTGACTTTTGACTGGACCCTTCAGATCTTCATCATGCAGACTGCCTTTGGCACTCTTCCACACCTGACTCTGTAGGTGGGCATTGTAAGTTTATCTGGTAAATTCTTTTGTTTTTGTTTTTGTTTTTTTTTTAAGGTTTTTTTTTGAGACAGGGTCTCGCTTTTTTTTTTTTTTTTTTTTTTTTTTTTTTTTTTTTTTTTTTTTTTTTTGTGGTTCAGGCTGGCCCTGAGCTCAGCCTCAAACTCACATCACAGCAATCCTCCTGCCTCTGCCTCCCGAGTGCTGGGATTACAGGCGTGAGCCACCACACCCAGCACTGTGATATGTGGTACTGATTGCTGCTGAGCATAAGTCTCCATGCCCAGTATGGTATGTGGTTACCGAGGATCAAACCCAGGTCCTTGCACTTGCAAGACAGGCGCTGGAACCACTGAGCTAAACCCCCAGCCCTATCTGGTAAATTCTTATATACAATATATATGTTTATAGTGTAAGATAGTATGGTATAGTATGGTATGGTATGGTGTGGTCTGATATGGTCTGGTGTGGTGTGGTGTGTGGTAATGTGTTCATATAATGAATCTTGATACCATTAACATAACATGCTCTGTCTGTTTCATTTTCACCATTTCTGGTAGTCTAACTTGATACATTTTCTTCCTAATCTTTATTATTGTTCTGTGCATTTGTATATGAGACTTTCCTGTGTTAACTGATTCAAGTGAACAGTATTCACTTCAAAGCAAAAGAAATACCATCGCCTTTGTCCAACAGTGCTCTTAGAGTAGAAACTAGGATAAGGGAGTTCTTCTTAGCTTCCTCAACATCTTCCACTTTTTCTTAACAAATGAAAAGGTGTATGTTTCAGTTCACCTTTTCATTCGATGAGAAATATTTCAATGGATGACTAAAATTCTTTTTGTAATCCTTTACTTAATGGTATCCTCTATAATTTTTGTCTGTGATGTTGGAATATTACTTAAAATCTAGAAATCTTTTAGAGAATGTGATCTTTGGCCTGTTAATAGATTGTGGGTTTTTTTTTTTCCTTCTCCAGATTCTAAAAAATTTCTTCCAAATTCTCAAAATAAAAGCAAAGTATATCATGGAAGAAGAGAATGTTTTCTGTTTAAAATTTTATTGGCAAATTCAGTGGTACAGGGTGATTCCCAACAGTACTCCATTAAAAAAAAATCTATGATTGTCTTATTTCTAGCTTCTATATGAGTTCTCTCTAAATTAATTCATGACTGATGCAGCCTTTATAATTATCATTGAAAGATGAATTACAAATTAATAGATAATTATTAATTTCAGCTTGGTCAATAACATCTTTAGTAAGTGAGGATTATCCATGAAGAACCAATAAATCATTATGATAAAAATTAATAATTTACATTAAACTCAAAGTAAGCAACATACAAGGTACATTGGAAATTTATTACAAGTATCTAGGAATAAACTTCTACTCACCTTAAACTTGAGTTATATTTGTTGACTCCAATTGATATGATAATGGGAGCTATTTTCAAGGTTTTAGGAGCAGGTTTTTATGCCAGCTAGAGAGTAAATTTAATGGACATTTCTCTGATAGTCAGACTTGCCTCATCTGTACAGCCTTCACATGAATTTTCAGTTCAATTTCAACCTCAAATGGGAGCTCCCACAAATCTAAACACCTTGTTGAAGGGGCAGAAAATGAATTATGTGGATAACAGTATTTCAGCAAACTCAAAACTCAGCTGTGCTATGTCCACAGCAGTAAAACTGTGTAAATAAATTGCTAAGTCACAGTGAAATTGATGACCTGTATCTCATGTCTGAAAACCAGGATGACTAGTTAAAAGACAGGAGAGGGAAGAAAAATCATTCTTTGACATATTGCCAAATCATTTTTTGGCATATTTTAATGTTATTTTCAAGTTCAAATGAATGTTGGAGCAAAATGGGTATCCTTTTAGAATTAAATAGCTGTAAGTTAACATTATGTTCTGTATTTGCATTTAGACTACTTTTAAACTAAGATTTTAAGAGAAAGATTGAATGGTAACAGTAATATTGTATTATAATGAGAACATAATTTTCAACTGATTGTCAATAAAACTTGTAGAAAATTTACATGCCTAACAGATCAGTTCTGACTCAGGATCACACAAGCATACTGAGCTATCAATTCCAACGTATTTTCAGTATCACTCTTTACCATCAAATTTGAATGTCACTGTGAGGAATTTCTAAAGAGTTGTAGGCTGGAGACACACAAGTTGTTGCAAAGACAAAAGCAATATAACCAAGCCAAACAAAAACATTTAACAAGCTTTCTCTTAAATATGTGTTTGAAAATATTTCTGAACCATGATCTGAGAGTCAGATAAACAGATGGAAGAGAGCTGCTGCTAGAAAAAAAATCTCCTACTTGGCACCATAACCATCTCTTAGATAGCTGGATGTAGAAGGCAGAAAATGAAAAACTTGCAAATGAGGAGAAGCAGGGGGAGACAAAATAGTCGCTATTTATCTACAATCCTTCCTGAAGCCCAGAAATAGTGTTCCAAAATATTTGTTGCATCCAGAACCTAAGTGGATGTTACCGAACACTAAATGTTTCCCTCATTTTATCTGTAATGCTGTGAATACAACATAGGTCTTCCCATTAAGCTCTATTCATAGTCCTTTTAAAATTTTTGAGACAAAGTCTTGCTGATTTGCTAAATTGGCTGAGCTGGGTTCGAACTTGTGAACCTCCTATCTCTGTCTCAAAGAGTGCAAGGCTTCGAGGTGCACACCACAGTGTCCTGGCAAAATGTCTTCTACCATCAACATGCCCAAAACAGAGACTTTATCAAGCACTTTCTCTTGAGACATCAAAGGAAACTGGCTGAAGTAGGTAAATAGCTTCAGAAGCAATGCTGAGATCCAGAAGAGGAAGGTCAGTCTGTATTACAAGAGGTGAAAGCAGGTTTAGGCAGGGAGGTACAACACAGGAAATAATTCCCATCCACCAAAAGAGGGCAAGGACAGCCGCATTGGCAAGCCCCCTGCTGAGCTGGAGGCACTTCCCTCCATGTGATTTAACAAGTGTCCTGAAGGCACCACGAACATGCTTTCTGGGTTGCCAGATCCTATGAGGTAGCTCTGCAGGATGGGCTTCATTGTTTTAAACTGAGAAAGTATTTCTACATGGGGTGCTGTTTGAATCTTATGATTTCAATTGTCTTTTTCATGGACCACATTCACACGTGTTACTGTGAGGCCTTTCTACTCTGCTGAATCCTTGTTACAAGTTGGCCATTGTTCTAAGCTCTACACCTGGACAAATTTAATTTTACAACTCTGTGAGGTAAGGACTCAGGCTGTCCCTGTGTGACTGGTGGGATGCCTATGCAAGAAACTGTATGTCCAAGTCTGTGCACTCTGCTGGTACTTATGTTAGGACTCGCAGACCAGTTCCTTCATATTTAAAAATAAGTGAACACACAGATCTTAGGTTTTTACATTCTGTTCATCTGAATATTGTTAAAAGCTACATCAGACAACCTCCTTCAGCAAAGAAGATTCTGATTTCTAAACTGTACCTATTGAACTTTGCCCCAGAACACCACAGAGCTAAATTTAGGATCTTGAAACACTGTATTCTGTTATGCTGAGGGCAGAAAAGGCAAGGGAGTACATCAAATTTTTATTCTCAAAAGCAGAGCCCATTTCTGGAATGACTTTTCATTTCTTGAACTTCTCACTGGTTTGGAATCGATCCATGTCTTCCCTCCTTGAAATCCCTGGGTGGAAATGGTCATCCTATATGAAGAGAGAGAGAGAGAGAGTGTTAGGAAAAAGCCTGCAGAAAGATTGATAATACTAATACTAAATTTACTGAAACATCATGAAATTCATATAACTTACCTTTGGCTTGTACAAATACAAGAAATGCTCGAGCTGGTGGCCATTGGATTCTAGACATTTATTTGTACAGTGAACTGCTGCTTAGATGGCCCAGTCACTGAGAACTGCTCTTCTCTAAGGGCCACCAGTACAGTTGGTTTCTGGTGATATCCGACATCCTTCAGGGCTCCCCATATGAGGGCAACACCATTTGTTAAAAACACAACATAGTATTTTTCTGTTTGTAAAGTATGCTTACAGATCATGGATATCTCATTCTCTCCACTTGTGTGTGTATATTCATAAATATAATATCTACACATATTCATATTTATATCTATATATGTCCATATCCACATATATATATATATAATATTTTAAGTATACTTTTCTGCATGTGTCCATGCCTGTATTTTTTTCCTGCTGCATGCTCACCATCAAATTACACAAATTAAAAGGAAAAATTTCCCTGGGAGTATTTCATATGGTATTCAGAGACTACAGTTAAATTCCTAACCCTCTTTGTGTTGTTCCAGATGGATCCAAACGGAAGTAAATCGCTCTATGGATTTATCGTCCCTGGCTGTCAAATGCTTGTGCAGCCTCAAGCTTGTAGTGATGACCATTCTATTTTAGTAATTCCTTGCTCTCTCTCGTGGTTCACATTAGTGCCCCTCAGCCCTGCCATCAGTTGCTTTGAAGTCTTCCTCATAAGTCATCCTTTGAAGTCTTACTGATACTTGTCAGTTATTTTGTTGCTGTCATAAATTGTGTTTTTCAAGAACTCCAGGTGATAACGGGATTGAGAATCTCACCGACAGAGTCTTATTTTATGAAGAAGACACAGCTTCGAGTTCTGACACAATTTAAAGCTCACATGTTTCCAGTGAAATGCTACCGAAACCTGGCTAGAGTCCTGCTTCTCATTGTCAGGAGTGTTTCCTCACAGCCTCAGCCTCCTGAACGCCAGGAAGTGCTTGTCACAGAAATTCTGTAATTCGGAGGGATGTATAAGGAAATGTACACCTTTATTACTTCACTTTAAAAGTATGGTCTAACTTTATTAATATTTTCAACCTGTATGATTTCAAGTGGCATAATCCAAATTAAAGCAGAACTGTACTTGATTTTATTCTGCTGTCTAGGTTTATGAAGACAAATGTATTTACATCTAACTGAATTTAATTCTTCAGGGACTTACCACTGTTGACAATGCAATTGTGAGGGAAGGAAGCAAAGATACTTGTCCCTAACACAGTGCTGGAATCTAAGTAAGGATGAATATTTGTTGAAAAGAACTAATGAATATATAACCTCATTTTTTCACTAAATTATTGTCTTCTCATATATTCTTTCTAGTAGGAGCCTTACTTTTTTGTTTCATTTTTGTGCTGGTAGGGATTTGAGCCCTTGTTCTGAGTTACCGCCCCAGGACTTAAGTTGTTTTGAATTTTTTTTAAATTTTGAAATAGGATCTGGCTAAGTTGTTAAGTTACCCATGCTGAGCTTGCACTTGTGATTCTTTGTCAGCCTCATGGAGCAGTAGACTTGTCATTGTGCCCTACCATGACCATCGGTATGATGACCTTTTTAAATTTTATTCTTTTTCAATTTTCTATATGCTTTTGTACTTTTTTGTGTTTGTAATGCTTCATTGAGATCACGTTACTTATATTACTTGTATTGTTAATTCCAAAAGGAATAAGAATAAGACAAATGATTTATGTAGTTGCCCAAAACTCTAATTTTGTAAAAAGCTGCAAAGGCATAACTGCAATTTCCAAGACACAGGGTAAGTCCTTCTCTCGTTTTACAGAATGCAGACTGTAGTTAGCAGAGAAGGGGCGATAACTTCTTGATGTTCTGGTCATATTTCTGGAAGCCTACACTACAGCACCATAAGTACACTGCCTCATGTCCCCAGAAACTCTCAAAGAATACTTTTCATTACTATGACATATTTTACATTTGAAGTCACAGCTATTTAAAAAAGTTCACCCCAGGCTCACAGCTACTACATGACAGTTCAGGCTCAAATCCAGTTTCTTTGACTCCCCATGTCTCAACTTACGCCTTACAAGACACAGTTCACAAATAAAGTATTGCAATGGGAGTGAAATTAAAACTTTTTTTAATAATAAGTATTCTATAATGAGTTAGTGTGGATGATTAACAATATAGAAAAAAGTAACCATTATTTTCAACTCCCTAAAGAACTGTCATGCAATATAAATTAGCTCAGATTTTTCTATGCATATAACACCAAGCATTAAAGTTACAGTTAAAAATAGAAATTTTAGGGTGACTAACTCAACCTCAGTATGAAAGAAAGACTAGCTCCTTGGGGTCAAGTAGATCACTGGCTGATCTGGTGGACATAAACTATGTCTAATGGAGGAATTTTGTTTCAAAAATATTGAAAATAAAGATTAAAGATCTGAAACAAATGTCCTTTGCTTATCTTTAGAGATAAAGATTTCATTATTCTAAGATTGAACAAAAACTAATAAAAGAAGAAGATGAATCATCATGTCATATACTGGTACAAATTGTCAATGTTGAGTGTGATCATGATATGTATATAAAATGTACCTATTTCTCAATTAAAAAAGATTTATAAAAGGAGATGAAAGCAGGAAGTAATGTCATTGACCACCTAGTTATGGACTGTATTTATGCATCATTTCTATTAAAACCCACCATAAGATCAGGAGTATCACCTCATCCTGCATACAAGAAACATCTGAACTAGTATGTCCATACCTTGGACACCCAAACTGAGATTTACAATATGTAACTAATATGGCCAAGACCAGAGTTTTCTAACAACAAAGCCAGGCTCTAACTAAAGGTCTTGATTGAAAGAGAAATGTGGGTAGAAAACAACTGGAAGAGACAGTAAGATCAACTGTAGGGTGAGAGAGATAAGTAGAAGCCAGACCCTGGAGCAGCCCTGGCTGGGGCGGTAGCATGCGTAGTGTGCCCTTGGCAGCCAATAGGAGTGAAAGGACATACAGAGGCCCCCCAGGACAGCCTCAGATTTGTTTTCACTTAGTGTTATTGCTTCAAATATGTTATTTCAGCTGACCTAGGAGAAATTAAGTTTATTTAAAGTAATAAGAGCTGAAATAGGAGGTTTATTGGAGGAAAATTCATATTTTTCCCATGTACAAAATTTATTAGTCACTGGTCCAAAGAAGTATAATGTGCAGTGTCCTAATAATTTGCCTTTGGCCAATTTCTTACAAACAACATGGAAGTTTAAATGGGGATTTTGATACATTTGTTTGGGTTTTTTTTTTTTTTTCCGTGAGTGCATTTTACCTGGTGGAGATTAATCATTTAAAAAATTGGCATAAATGGCTGCCTTCAAGGATCTTACATTTGAAAGATGGAAGAGACTAGAAGTAATTCATAAATAAATTTTGAAACTTACAGAGAGGTGCTATGGCAGAGCAAACCCGCCTGATATATGTTTTGGAAAGCTGAGAGCAAACAGCACTACTGAACTGCCAAGGAGGCACTGAGCAGAGGCAGAGGGTAGGCAGAAAACAGGAAAGCAGGTGACTCCGAGCACAGGGCTTTAGAGAGAAATTTGCCAAAGTAAACATTTCACAGGAGGAAACACAGATTGATGCTCTAAGAACAGAAAGGACACAGGGTCAGAGAAGAACCATCTTGCAGTATAATGTGTAGTGTCCTAATAATTTGCCTTTGGCCCATTTCCTACAGACAGCATAGAAGTTTCAGTGGGCATTGTGATACATTTGGGGTTTTGCATCTTGACCACAGAGCATCTTGTGGCTGTATGTAACACCATTAGCCTCTACTTTGCAGGCAAGGAGAGCAACCAGACAGTTTTGGGGGAAGTAGTGAAAATGACTCAATTCAGATTTTAAAACTATACAACAGTTTTAAATAAGAAGAGAAATTGATAGTTTACTATAGTTTCTAGAAAGCGGTAAGAGACATGGTTCTTATAACACATCAAAGAAATATACTAAAATTCTCTTCAGATAACTGATATCTATCTGCCCTAAAGAAAATCACTGCTTCTATTAGTAACACTATCTCTCTCCTTTTATCCTAGTACAACTAACAAGATTTTGTTCTACTCTTCTTAGCCCTTGCTATTAATTTAAATACTCACTTGCCAAATAAATACACTTTAACTCTGGACCATACTTCTATTTTTTTCTCAAGTGGGCCACTTGAAAGGATCTACTCCTCACTCTAGCCAAGCTTGCAAAAGTATTTATCCAGGAAGGACTGTTTCTTTGGGGGAATTTTGTTGCTAAGAAAAATTTTTACCTTTTTTTTCCCTCTTTATAGTTGCCAATTTGTAAAGGCTAAGATTGATAGTCAACTTGGTTGGTTTGAGTTTCACATAGGGGATTAATAACGCATATCTCTGGGTGGGTCATAGGGGCAAGACTTTGGTGTCTACAGCCTTGGGTTCTTTCTTCTTTGACAGTTTTCATTCTCTGCTTCCAGGCTGCCATGAGCTGAGCAACTTTGTTTCTACCATCATGCTCCAGTTTTGGAGCCAGCTGATCTTGAAATGAATCATCTGAAAATGTGAGTCAAACTCACTCCACCTTTAAGTTGTGAGTATTTGTTAATTTTTCCAGCAATGGGAAAGCTTATCCACTATTCTTTAAAGAGAACACGCATCAGAAGTGATGATACAGAGGCATTTCAGGCTTCCTCAAAGACAGTGCATTAGCACCTGGACTACAGTATATTTGTGCCCATGTCTCACTTCAGAAAAGAATGTTGTTTTGAGAGTAGTAGTTATCAGTAGAAGAGGGAACACCAGTGAATGAAAGGAGATTTCATTTCTCCTGCAAAGTTGAAATCCTAGCAATTCTGAATTTTCCACTAATGGGCCTGTCAACCAGGGGTTGATGAGGCTCTTGCTATCATATGGCCAGGGAAGTAAAAGCACGAGAGCTCTTTTGCTCAGAAATATATATACATATATATATGTATATATACATACATATACATATATATTTAATATTTTAAATCTTTATTGGTACATTTTGAATACACATCATCATCACATTTAACATTGAGGGTTTGCACCAGAATATGACACAACTTGATTCTCATTTTTTCCCTTGTCCCCTCACCCTGCATTCTCCCACCTACTATATACATAATTTGCATCCTTTTTTCTTTCTTATTACCACATTCAGAAGCATATTTTTGCTTAAAGATCCCAGATGCAGAATGAAAGCCTAAAAGTGGTGGTTAGTTGGACAAGTGACGAAGAAAAGAGAGGAGGTATCCAAAGAGCAGGTGAGTATATGACAGTCAAAGTCAGCCATTTTTCCAATCCTTACCCTTTGAACAGAATCAGAAAATGTGTACGCTCAAGATGACGTAGTTCTCTTTGTAGGTCCTTTACAAAGGCAGTGTCCTCTACAAGAAGGACAGCTCTGTGCTACAACAGAATGTGATCCTCAGATCCGATTTCACTACCACAAATGTCTACAGAGGATTTTTGCTCTTAAGATGGACATTGGACAGTCTTCAGAAAATTCACTTTTAACTAGTTATTCCAAAAATGCAACCAACACTGTAAGTCCCCAATATTAAAAAAAAATGGCACCCATATTGGCAATATTAACCTCACCTGGAAAGTAAGAAATGTACAATCATAACCTTAGGCTGCCTGAGTCAGAACCTGATTTTAATAATATTCCCTTTATGTAAACATTAAGCACATAAAAGTAGTGACTTATAGCACTAATTGTCAGAGTTGGTACAGTAGATTCACCTGAAATGTTTCTAAACTATCAGTACTTAAAAAAAGATCCCATGCAATTCTGATGTGTAGCAACTTTTGGGATCAGTGGCTTAAAGATAATAACATGGCATTCAGGTGACAACTGCTCCAAATTTTTATTTTCAATTATTATTTATGGTGTCCTTATAACTCAGATATTAAAATGCTCGCTATATCCTATCATATTCAATATTCAGAATTCCCAAGTTCTAAACTGCATTTTATTTTACAACAGAGCCAGTTCAGGGAAAGTCACAAAGGTGCTGCCTTTCTCAATGAGAAACATAATGATTTTGTGTTTTTAAATACTAGTTATAGTTCTGGGTCACATTTTAAATCGAATAATTTTTATTCTCCTGCTTCTCAAATTATTACTCAATAAAGACAATACAGAATCTCAACAATGTTTAAAATTTTCAGGCATGATTATTCAAAGTGTTTTTCAAGTTAGCATTGAGAACTGAAAAGACATCTTGATAGCAGTTAATGCTTTTGTTAAATCAACAAGATTGTCTGGTCTCATGGTCAATGTGTAGTGAGTCAATCATTTGCACTAACCACAGATTACAGTGAAAGACATTCTTGTTTTATTTCTTGGAAGACTGCTCTGTGATATTAAGAACAAAGAAAATAAAATCTCTGTGGAATCAGACTCAATCTTTCAAAATGTAACACATTCATTAGGAGGGGGAAAAAGAATGTCAAATGAGAAACAAATTGGCTAAATTGGTTGAAACATCTCTTTAAAATTAAGTTTACATATTAAAGAAAAGATAAAAGCAGTAAGCATGTCATTTTCTAAGGCACAAATGTTGTCTAATTTTCAGCAATTTCACGTTTCTTTTTTTCCTACTATATTTTTAGCATTATGAGCTGCAAACAACAAGATCAAATTGGCTCAAACAGAAATGACAAGTTCATTGGTGCTGGAAATAAAATACTCATAGTAGTTTTTGGGATTTTTTTTTTTTTTTGGTTTTGTTTGTTTGCTTGTTTGTTTTTACTTCAGGTGCTACTGGATCCAGATATTTAAAGTATACCATAGATGGTCTTTGTCTCTGAGCTCTCTTTTTTCTCTGTGCTGAAGTTTTGGTTTAGCTTGTGCCACACAACAGACTTTCAGATTCAATAAACTCTCAATGTGTGGCTCTGCTTTGTCTTGCTTCCATTTCCCATCACTGAATTAAATTCCAAAGATAAAGAACTTCTTGCCAATATCTGGCTCCTGTGTGCATCTTGCAAAGCCAGTGAGAACTAAGTTCAATCACCATACGTGCACAGAGAAGAAATACGGGTTTCAGCTCCCCCAAAGGACTGATTCCAGTAAAGAAAATAGAGATCCTGAGTAGCCAAAGATATTACTTTACAAGAGATTCTATCTCAATTATCTTTAAAAGTAATGCATCAATTGCCTTTGAGGAATCAAGAGCAAGGATTTTAAAGAACATTCTGTTCACTTTTGTTTTTATCCTATGGCAGGACTTTGAACATATATATCTTACATTAATTTTATGTTAGACAAGACTAAGCACCTCATTTCCCATCCAGGTATTGATGACCCACCATAATCTATAAAAAGGAAAACTTGGTGCTCAGGGAAAGTGGAAAACAGACAGATTTTTGGACATGAACTTTACTTGCTGAGTGTTTAAGTGTCACTGCCCTATGAAACTCATCTCATAAAAGCATTTGCACCTCCTCTAATTGCTGAAAGTGGGACTTTTAAGCAACTTGAATAAGAAAATAATTAAGTTTTTATGAATTGATTAATTGTCCAAAGTTCAGGATTTCAACTTGGGTTCTTAAAACTAAACAGAACTTGTTGTTTTAGAACCATGAATACCAGATCCTAGAAATTCAGGTTTTGTCACATGAAAGCCATTGTCATGTGACTGAGATGGAAATCTTATCCCTTTCAGTCTTGTCTTTAAGTTATTTAAAGGCACAAATGGGAAAAGGCTTGTAAGAGTGAGTTATAGAAACAGGATCAATGAAAGTGTTAAGAATCACTTAAATATTTTATATAGAGACTATTTATTTTAATGATTCATGAATGACCAGAGTAATATGGTAGGTAGAGGTGTAAGTAGCTTTCTTTTGGTTATCCTGCACCAAGAACTAGAATTTTATCCCTATTCAAACTTGTCAACCTGGGAAGATAGGAAATCCACACTATAGTTTTATTTTTAAAGACCCACCATTGCTTTATAAATGTAGGGCTTCACAACCCAGACTTGTATAAACCATAATTCATGGTGCACTGAAGTATAATGAGCCCCTCATCGACTTACCAAAAATCATTAATGGCCCTTATTTTGGTCAACACCAAAAATGTCTCAAATATTGCCAATCTCCCTCTCCTAGTGGGCAAATTTGAGAGTCTACTTCAGAACACTTTATTAATATAGTAGGGAAGCTGTGGTCTTTGTATGTATTTTTTCTTGTCCTTGAAATTCTAACATTATTACAGATATTACTTTGGAATTAACCACAAATTTTTTTTAAAAATTCTGAGTGTAAAAGCTACAACTGCTGTAGAGGATAACTTCCTTTGCTATTTTAACCTTTTATGTTAAAGAAGTAAAAAGAACTACTGCTTAAAATGGTTGCAGGTGGATGTGCCCATTGAAATGAAGATTCTTCTTTTCTGCCTCCCTTCTGATTTCTGGTGGTCACTATGGCAACGAAAATAGAAGCAATTCAAAATCAAGAAACAAGCACTACCTCATGACAAGTTCAATTTAAATCTAGATTATCAACATAAAAAAACATAGAAATGTAACAAGTGCATATACATAATCAGGAGATGGATACTATGCCAGTTGCAATAGTGACATTCAGCTCACGAAAACCCTTGGGATCTTTTAAGAGTGGGAAAAACTCAGACATTTTCAGTAAGATATCAATTTGTCAAATCTCTCAAGAGAGCTTTGGTTCCTTTGACTCTTAAGCAGACTTAAGCAGTGTGCTTTTGTAGCACTTCTGTTTTTTGTTTGTTTTTTGGCCAAGAAGGTAATGAGTATCTTCAATGATAGCAAGTGAACAGAACTTTGAATATTTAAATATAATGTGGAATACCCTTATGTTCCAAGTTAAGGAACTAGAAAAATATAACTAAGAGAAAATAATATGCTCTAATTGATTTATTTTGTCTTACTCGAGTTTTACAAATAGAGTTAAAATTATGCTAAGACCCAGAAATATATTTCAAAATTGAGGTCATAATGTTCAAAATAATGAGTTGCTTCATAGTATCAATAAAAGTCTTTTAACTTTTTTCATTGCAGACCATCAACAAAGATAATTTTTAGAGTTTATTGTAGAGTTTACATTATCTATATCTTAGTTTAGAGAGTTTAGATATTGAATTTCTTATTTTCATACAATCAAAATTCTAGAAATGAATTCAATATTTCTGGCTTGAATTAGAACCAGATTTAAACTATATTAAATAGATGAACCTATAATTTAAAAGTTTCTACAAAAATGTATGACTCATTTCTTTCTCTCAAATAGTCTACTTATTAATCTTTTTAATCCTTCATAAAGATCATTGTTTGAGGTTTTCCCAGGAAGTAACATTGTTTAAAATGTACCTAACCTGTTGTTTGATTACCTTGAAAACATTTCTGAACTGTCAGAGATATATTCTTGTTTCCTGTTCTGCAAGTTAACTATTTAATTCCAATAATATTCTTAAAATTTGTATTGAGTTTTAATTTTTAAATGAATTTTGGAAGTCTCCCTTGATTCAGTATAATTTATTTTTTAACTTTCACAACGTCATACTACAAATGACCAGGTGGAATTGCTTTTAGATTATAAGGCCAACGATACCTTCTATGAGATGGTTGTGATAACACAACCTACAGATTCTTCCTCATTGAAGGGAAACTCCTTTCTTTATTTTTAATTTTTTTTAAAAAAACTTTATTGGTACATTACATATACGCATCATGATTGCACTCCATAATGGGGATTCGTACCAGTATAAGACACAACTTAATTCTCATTTTTTCCCATAGCCCTACCCACACTACCGCCCCCCCATACACATAAAATTTGTTTCCTTAATTTTTTGTTATAATCTCATTGTTTTTCCCCCTTCACCCTATTTTACTTTGAGTATTTTCTATTTCACAATATATAACATACAATTCTAGGACTCTCTTACATCTTTATTTTCTCATACCAGAGAAAAGATGTGATATGTACCTATCTGTGCCCTATTTATTTCACTTATGAGGATATCCTCAAGGTATGGCCATTTAAGTAGAAATGATTCAAACTTATCATTTTTTATGGCAGAGTAATACTCCATTCTGTAGAAGAACCACAGTATTTTTATCCAGTCTCCAGTTGATGGACACTTGGATTGTTTCCAAGATGTAGCAATCACAAATTGGGCTGCTATAAACATGAATGCACGTATGTCACTGTGGTATGAGTCTTTTAATTCTTGTGTGTATATACCTAGCAGGGCAACGGCCAGGTCAAATGGGACCTCCAATCCTAGCTTTTTGAGGAATCTCCAAACGGATCTCCACAGGGGTTGTACAAGTCTACATTCCCACCAACAGTGGAGAAGAGTTCCTTCTTTTCCGCAGCCTCTCCAACATTTACCGTTGGCTGATTCTGAAATGGCAGCCATTCTATGTGGAGTGAGATGAAATCTCAATGTTGTTTTCATCTGCATCTCTTGAATGACTAATGATGTTGAGCATTTCTTCATATGCTTCTTAGCTGCTCTACTTCTTCCTCTGAAAAGTATCTGTTCATTTCAGATGCCCATTTTTTAATTGAGTCATTAAATTTGGGTGGGCTGAATTTTTTGATCTCTTTATATATTCTAGATAGTAGTCCCTTTGTCTGAGGAAAAGCTGGTAAAGATTTTTTTCCCACATTGTTGGTTGCCTTTTTGCACTGTTGGTGGTTTTCTTTGCTGTGCAGAAGCTTTTTTAAAGAATGAGGTCCCATTTGTTGATTTCTTCAGCCAATTCCTGTGCTATAGAAGTTTTGTTCATAAAGTCTTTCCCTAAGCCAATGTCTTCAAGAGTTTTACCTAACCTGTTTTGCAGTATGTTTAGAGTGTCTGTTTTAATATTTAGGTCTCTTATCCACTTTGATTTTAGCTTGGTACACAGTGAAAGAGTTAGATCTAGTTTTAGTATCTGGCAAGTTAAAGCTCAGTTTTTCCAGTACCATTTGTCAAAGAGGCTATCTTTCCTCCACTGAGGATTTTTGGCTCCATTGTCAAAGATGAGGTGGCTGAGTGTATCTGGAGTAGTTTCTGGATCTTCTAGTCTCCTCCATTGATCTTCGGGTCTGTTACTTTGCCAGTACTATGCCATTTTTATCACGATGGCTTTATAGTATAGTTTTAGGTTCGGAGTTGTGATACCCCCCACCATGTCCCTGTTGCTTAGAATTGCTTTGGCTATTCTAGGTCTTTTGTGGTTCCAGATGAAAGTTTGAATTTTTTTTTCTCTATATCTGTGAAATACACTGTTGGGATTTGAATCGGGATTGTTTTGAATGTGTAGAGTAATTTTGGGAGTATAGCCATTTTGACAATATTGGTTCTTTCTACCCAGGAGCAAGGTATGTCTTTCCATTTTTTGATATCTTCTTCTATCTCCTTTTTCAGAGTGCTATAATTTTCAGAGTAGAGGTCTTTCACCTCTTTTGTTAGATTGATTCCTAAATATTTTATTTTGGGGGATGCTATTGTGAAAGGGACTGACTCCCCAATTTCTATCTCAGTGGGTCTACTGTTTGTGTAAATGAAGGCTATTGATTTTTGAACGTTGACCTTGTAACCAGCTACGCAGCTAAAATTGGCGATTAGGTCCAGCAGTTTTTTAATTGAGTTTTTAGGATCCTCTAGGTAGAGTATCATGTCATCAGCAAATAATGACAATCTAACTTCTTCTTTTCCAATCTTTATTCCTTTTATTTCTTTCTCTTGCCTAATTGCTATGGCTAATATTTCCAGAACTATATTGAACAGAAGTGGTGAGAGAGGACATCCTTGTCTTGTTCCTGATCTTAGTGAGAAAGATTTCAATTTTTGACCATTTAGTATGATACTGGCTGAAGGTTTCTCGTAGATAGCTTTTATTAGTTTGAGATAGAGACCATGTATTCTGATCTTCTGTAAGGTTTTGAACATAAATGGGTGTTGTATAGAAATGTTAAATACCCTAATAACAATCTGTGAAATTGAAAATGTTATTAAAAACTTGCCAACATAGAAAAGCCCTGGGCCTGATGGTTTTACTGCTGAATTCTATAAAACTTAAAGAAGAGTTAGTGCCTCTACTTCTGAAACTCTTCAATGAAATTGAAAGGGAAGCAGTAATCCCAAACTCATTCCTGGAAGCAACCATTACCCTGATTCCAAAAGCATAGAAAGACTCAACCAAAAAGGAGAACTACAGACCAATATCTTTAATGAACATCGATGCAGAAATCCTCAATAAGATACTGGCAAACAGAATACAGAGAATTATCAAAAAGAGTATACACCCTGACCAAGTTGGGTTCATTCCAGGGATGCAAGGATGGTTCAGCATATGTAAATCAATAAATGTTATACACTATATTAACAGGCTTAAGGACAAAAATCATATGGTCATCTCAATTGATGCAGAAAAAGCATTTGACAAGATACAACACCCATTTATGTCCAAAACCCTACAGAAGATTCAGCATAATGTAGCAAATAATAACAAACAGGAAACTAATAGCTCATTAAAATTCATGATCTTGGTATTAGACTAAAAAATGTTACATATTCTTTCTTTCTTTCTTTTTATTTATTTATTTTGAGACAGGGTCTCATTTTATATTTCAGGCTGGCCCTGAGCTCAGCTCAAACTCATACCACAGCTATCCTCCTGTCTCTACCTCCTGAGTGTTGGGATTATAGGTGTGAGTAGTACAGATTGCTGCTGGGCATCCATGCCCAGTATTATATGTGGTTTCTGGGGGATTGAACCCAGGCCCTTGTGCTTGCAAGACAGACACCAGAACCACTAAGCTAAATCCCCAGGCCCATGTTATATATTCTTTTAGACCCTGGTAAACTTAATAAGCTGAGTTCCTTTGGAATGCTAACCCACATTTTTTCATTTTCATATACAGTCAGGTAAATAGCAAGTTAGCCTTTATATGTAAAATAATTTATTATAAACACTGTAGATTCAAGGTCAATAATAATGTAGGTAAGTGGCTAGAGATTAGATTCTTTGGTGCAAGTGTGATTGCGAACAATTACATAGAACACTAGGATATTGATGATAAAATTTTTATCCAAGAATAACACAAACAAATGGCATTTACCATAGGATAATAATCTGACAAAGGTTTGAAGAGTCATTTCTAAATATTTTCTTTCCCAGAAATAGTCTTTGTAAATATAAACTTTTACAAATTTCAAATCAAGTCTTCCTTTTATGTTAAAAATAATAAAGTATAATATAAGTATCTTACTTTTATAGAAAATGCAGCCATGTGTACAACTTCTGAACATTAGCATACTATAGAAATGAAAGTTTCTTGTCCAAATATTCATATGTAGATAAATTTTTAAATTATCTTAACTTATTTACTTTAGATTACCTTTGGAAACTCTTCAATAAATCTAAAAGCAAACAAATAGCTTAGATGCATATCTCTTGAGGAATTAGTAAGTACTTAATGACTTGAAAAAAATCAATTATATTTAAAAACACAAGTTTCCAAAGTAAGATTGAAATCAAATTATTTTGAAAACAACTAAAGATAGTTTCTAGTATATGGAGACACACAATACTTCATGAAGAAAATTCTATCATTAACTAAATAAAATGTCCATGAAATACCTCAAGGAAAACCACTGTGTCATTTGTAGGAAAGATCTGTGTGTACCTGGTTTACTTTCTTAGATAATATGAAGCACCGTTTGACTTCAGTGTGGTCAGCCAGGCCTCCAAGTGGAGACTTCTTGGTAAGGTGATAGGTGGTGTCTCTTTATGCGTAAGTAGCAATTTTCTCATTTTAATGTGATAAGTGTCATCTATCCTCCTAAAGATAAGGAAAATGCAGCACTCACTTCAAGTGCATAATTTAATATCCCAGTAATCAAGTTAAATGAGATTTAAATGCATTATTTGTATAGTCAGCATTAGTACCAAAAAACCATGGTAAACACAATATCAAAATTTTAAAGGATCAATATTGATTCTACTCTATTATTATTATTATTATTATTATTATTAATTATTATTATTATTATTTTTATCATTACTATTACTATTGCTATCATTTTGTACCAGGGATCAAACTCAGGATCTTGCTCTTGCCAGGCAGGTGCTATGCCATCCAATCTTTTTTTCCCAGTGTCACTTGAGCTAAATCCTCAGCCCTCCATTGAGTCTGTTATTGACAGTTAATAGTAACCATTTTGAATGTAGATTAGTTGTCCATGCATGTGTGCCTGCACCACTTGGAATTAAACCTAGGGCCTCATGCATGCTCAAAAAGTACTCCTTAAATGGACTACATGCCCAGCACTGCAAAAGCTTGAAAGATTTTTTAAACTTATCTTTAAACTTATTTCCAGTATAAATTCTGAAACAGAGAAAAATGCATTGAGCCTTTCTTACATGCAAATTCTGATGCTAAGGTCAACTAAGAAACATTTCAATTGTGGGCCTATCATACTACAATATGTGAATATCCCATTGCCTCATAAATATATATCTCCATAATATGTAATTTTCACATGCTAGGAGTGAAGAGGCAGATTTTAAAAGCTCATCTTCTATTACATTTAGTTTATTTTTATTCTTACAAAGTCTCTATTAAGTTAATAGGAGGTTTTTTATATGTACAAAGATTCCAACAGAGATGTAAGATGATGTTGGCAAAAATGAAGCGAAATCATAAAGCACAAGGTAAATGCAAAATGTTAGTCAACTTAAAACACATCATCTAAAGTATGAGGGCATTTGGTTTTCCAGAAATACATTTGAAAATAATTTTAGACTTTTATAGGAAATACCTTAATAGTACTGGCTCTCCCAAACTCAAACTTTCCCAACTCACACTGAACATAATTACAATAAATAGCAGAAACAGAAATTGACATAGGTACCATATACAGACTTTATTTAATTTTTTCAGGCTTTAATGTATGTGTGCAGCCCTTTATCCTTTCATATGTACATATTTGTGTTGTATTCTTGATTCTTTTGTCCTTATATTCACATTTCAAGATTTGACCAATAATATCCATTTGATCAATTTTTCCACCAGTCTTCTACACATTAGATCTCCTCTCTGGTTGTTATTTTCCATCTTCACTACAGGCAGAAATTTCCTTTTGAAAGCTCCAGTTATCAGGCTCTGTCTACTCCTGTCCTCTATTCTTTGGGGCTTTAATAAATGTGGTTGACATTAGATTGCATGAATATACCCTGTAGTCTCCCTGATATACAAAGCAAGATCACACTTCACCACCTGGTTGAATTGAGGCACACACAAGGGATTTATTTTGAATCAGAAAGTGTGAGCAAAAGTGATGCTTATGATTTGGAGGAAAGTCTTCAGTGGACAGGGCTGGCAATACCAAGAGCCCCCTTTCTGGTGCAGAGATGAGTAACATTCTGATAGGCTGATAGCTTTAGAAAGGCTGAGTCTCTGAAGAGCCAAGACTGAACTTTATCATTTTTAAGAAACAAACTTCACTACTTTAAGCCATGAAATTTCTGTGACACTTTGTTTATTTAGCCATAATGATATTTACTTGCGGTTCTTCCAGGGGGCATTTCCTGTAAGCACTGGCTTGATGAATGCCTGTAGAATCTTTAAAGACATGTTCATGGGTAACGTCTCATCTCTGGTTTGTCTTTTCTGCTCTCCCAGCAATTCTAGTTCACACATCTCTATCTCAGGGAGTGTGTGCCCATGTATCTGGGTATTTAGATACGCTGGAACATGATCACCTGACAGAGTTGTTCATTTCATCCTATCTTTGGCAAATCACTACCAATTCAAGAACAAATCTGCTCTGCATTTTCCCCTTTCTTTTTTTACATAATTGAGCCATCTTGTGTCCCTTCAAATTTTAGGAAGAGCCAGCTCTCTACTTTTGCAACTGTTTCCAAGTCTTTATTTAAGCCAGTATAACTAAATTTTTATCTGGGGAGTATGAGGATAAGTAATACTTGCAACATCTCCTTCACTTTTGAAGAAAATTGCCCTTTCTTTACTTCTTTCTTATATTTTTCATTGACTGGAATATGAATATATTAGGAAGCCAGGATGAAACATGTATGATAGGACAATACCCTAAGGCCAGCAACCTAAGGCCCATGGAACAAATCCAGACCACCACCTATATTTGCAAATGAAATTTTATTAGAATAGAGCCACATCCATTTACTTAATGTTGGCTGTGGATTCTGTTGTGCTATAATGGCAGAATGGTTGCACCAGAGGTCACAGGGAGGCCTTCAAAGTCTAGAATATTTACATTCTGTCCCTTTATATTAAAAAAATTTAGCCAGCTGCTAAACCAGTGTATGGTAGAATAGCAAGAAAAAAGTAACCTGGTTACATTGATAACATCATGGAACAAAATTGTCTTTCCATGGTGGAAAATCTACCATTTTCTGTAGTGTTACCATGGAGAAAAATAACATCTAATTTGTTTGAGCCCTTATACAATAAAGTCTCTTGAGAATCAAGTGGTTGTAACAAAGAAATACATGCACTCAACCCACACATTTTTTAGTTTCTTGAGACAGGGTCTTGCTTTGCAGTTCACACTGGTCCTGAACCCTCAAACTCAGCAATCCTCCTGTCTCTGCCTCCCAAGTGCTGGGATTACAGGTGTGGGCCACCACGTCTGGCACTGTGGTATGTGGTACTGAATCCTGATGAGTGTGAGTCACCATGCCATTTTGTTTTATGTGGACATAGGGATCAAACTCAGGCCATAAGGTTTGCAAGGCAGGCACCAGAATCATTGAGCTGAATCCCCAGCCCACCGAATCCACTCTTAAGGGGCTACTCTAGGATGTAAAAGAGTATATGTTGGGATAAGCTTCTTGAAGGAAAATTTCTGTACAGTGTCATAAACAGTGAAGGCTTCTTTAGAAATGCCTAGAAGCAACTTTGAGTCCTTAATTCAGGTTTGACTGCTCTATCCCAAAAAGTAACAGTGTATTAGTCAAATGTCACAATGGAAGTGATACAAAGCTGTAGTGAAAGCTTTCCAGTTTGGTATTCTATCAAATTTGGGAACTATATTACTTAAGAAGGTCAAAATGGACATAAGACAACCAACAGTTTCCATCACAAACATTAACCAAGGTGAAAATGTGCATTTCACATCAATTGACTATTTGATGTTCTCCATTATCTTTATTTCTAGATCACTGAGTCATAAAATTACATGCATATGTTGAGGACCATATCTTTCTTGAAATAGTTAAGATGATAAGTCTTTATGAGGACAGACAAAAGTAGGTTTCCTTGCCATCTAGGGCATGTGCCAAGGTTATAAGTGTAAAAATTTGCCATTAAGAGATTCCAGAAGAAATTAATGAAAAGGTAGCAACTGAAAAGACAATTATTAAGTCAAGGAGCAGAGAAGAAGAAATCAAGCATGAGGATACAGGACAGTAAATACATGGGGTTGCAATTAGGGGCCAGGATCTGAGGCTCCAAATAGGGCAAGATGAATTTAAGAAGAATAGTATGTTTTAGAGAAATAAGAAAAAATAATTATGCCATTAGGAGTCTGGTAAGACATCTTGGAGGATACAAGGCCAGCTATATTGTTTTGTTTTTATCAAATTTCATTTTTTATTAGTAATTGTTCATAATACATGTAGTTTACAGTCATCTTGGGGAGTGAACATATGCATATTACACAGCTTGATTCTTTTAATCCTCTTCCCCTTCATATCTTCTTTATCTAATAGTCTGTTGAGGGATATATAGGCTGATTCTAGGATTTATATATTATGTATTGTGCTGCTATAAACATTGGCATGCATGTATCTTTGAGATTTGAGGAAGATATATAGAAGAAATGTAGCTGGGTCCCCTAGAATTCCTAATTTTAGTTCTTTAAGGAATCTCCATACTGATTTCCGTAGTGTTTGTAGTAGTTTATATTATCACCAACACTAGGAGGATTATTTTTTTTTATCATAGCCATGCCAGCATTTTTTTTTTACTTCTTGATAATTGTCATTCTTTACAATGTAAGATGGAGTGTGTTATTTTAATTTGCATTCCTCTATTGGTCAGAGATATTCAAAATATTTTCATATATGTGTTGAAGATTTTTATTTCATACTGTCTATACATTTCATTTGCCGATTTCTCAATCGAGTCTTTTTCAGGTGTTCTATTTGTGTTTTGAGTTCATTATATATTTTAAATATTTGTCCTCTGTCTGAAGAATAGATGACAGGACTTTTTGCCAGCCCAGTGATTTAACTCAGTGGCACTGTGGCTACCTCACAAGTGCAAGGTCTTCAGTTCAATCCCTCCTACAAAAAAAGAAAATGGTTTTTCCCAGTCTCTAGATTGTCTCTTCACTTCACTAATTGATTCCTTTACTTACAGAAGCTTTTTAATTTGATGCAATCCTATTTTTGTTCTTGTTTATCTCTTATGCAATTCCAGTTAGAAAATCCTTTCCTAGACTCAAGACTTCAAGTGTTTTAACCATTTTATCTTCCAGTGGGTTTCTGTCTTAAAGTTTAGATCTTTGATCCATTTTGATTTTATCTTGGTACACAGTGAGAGGTATGAGTCTACTTTCCGTCTTCTGCACACAGATATCCAGTTTTCCCAGCACCATTTGTTAAACAAGCTCTTTCCTTCAACATGTGCTTTCAACCACTTTATCAAAGATCAAATAGTTCAATTTCTCTGGGAAAGTTTCTGGATCTTCTGTTCTGTTCCACTGACCTACATAACTGCTTTTCTTTCAGTACTGTTCCATTTAAAGAAAAAAATCATTGTTGCTTTTAGTATAACTTGAAGTCAGGTATTGCTATGTGTCCTGCTTTGCTTTTATTGCATAAAATTACATTTTCTATTCTGGGTCTCTTCTGGTTCTGCATGAATTTTAAGATTGTTTTCTGTACATCTGTGAAGTATGCTGTCAGTATTTGGATTGCAAGTACATTATACGAGAAAAACAGTTTTGAAAGTGTGGCCATTTTGATGATACTGGTTCTACCTACCCAGACTCAGGGAACATCTTTACACTTTTGAATCTCCTCTACACTGTCCTTCTTCAGAGTACTGTAGTTTTCTTTGTGGAGTAATTTCACTTCCTTGGTGAGGTTAATTCTTAGGTATTTAATTTTTCTTGCTCCTATAGTAAATGGCACTATTTTTCATAATATTCTTATTAAGTTCATTATTGATGTACACAGATGCTTTTGATTTTTCTGGGTTGATATTGGATCCTGCTATGCTGCTCATGTTTGCTATTCTTTCTGAGAGTTTACTGGTGGAATTCATTGGGTCTTTTATAGTCACAGAGCTAGTATAGGTGAAGGAATTAAACAATATTGAGGTGGTAGCATGATTAAGTATTTAAACAGCAATACTTATTAGCCTCTTAAACAGAACCTTTAACTGATGGATTTTTAAAGCTGATCTAGAGTGAACACCAATCAAATATATACTGATTCTTGTCCTAGCTATGGCTTGCTTAAAAGGCTTATTTTTAAAATTCATAATGTCCCCCAAAATTCAGTCTGGATTTTTGTCCTAAGTACCCTTATTCTTACTTTAAACAAAAATCAATTTCAGGAAGTTTTCATTGAATGCTAAGTAATGCAATCTATTTGTAGTGTGACCAAAATACAGCTCCAGCATTTGAGAGGCTTACAGATTCAAAGGGCTCAGAGAAGAGGCACCTGTGTAGGCATTACTGTCACGCTCTAACATTTTCTCCAACACTGAGATGCAGCAGGGAGCACATCTCACAGGACTCAGAGTTCATTCCAGCTGACAGAAGACCTTACAGGAAAAGGAGCGTTTAAGAAAATCTCTCAAGGTGAGGAAAGATTTTAAGAATAATTAATGATGGGATAGAAAGGCAAGAATACATGACCATAATTACAAGGGAGGAACTAAATAGAATATTTTGGAAATAGACACACTCTATACAGCAGCCCACCATACATCAAACCCACCAAAACTCTTGCCAACCATACCTCCAAATTCAGTCCATATCAGTTCCCTTTTCTATTTTCATGGAGAGCATTAAAACTCCATCATCTTTTATATCTGGCAATGCTCACAGCCTCTTTTGCCCTCCATTCCAAGACCTGCAATCTCTTATCCCTGAAACAACCAGACTTCTTTTTAAAAAGCAAACTCTATTCACACTTATTCTGGCTGAAACATTTTCACCAGCTTCCTTATATGAATGAAAGAAAATCTCAATTTTTTTTAACCCAGGCCTTGAGAGCCCTAAGACAAGACTCTGTCCACTTTCCAGTCAAATCTACCCTGACCTAACTTCTACATACAAAGCTCTCTCTGTCTGGAGCCTTTCATTTCTTGGTTGAGAACCCAGCGCCTAATATTCCATCTCACACAGTTTTATACAGGAAGCTGTGAGTCATTCTTTAGGTCTCATCTCAGATATCACTTCCCCAGAAAATTGTCTGTGGCAGTCTTGGCTGGGTTTGTCAAAATCCTACACTATTCCCTTGTCCTTTAATATAGTGTATTCCAGGGAGTGATACATGTGGTTATTGTCTAATATTTGTTTACATTATGCCTATTAAAGTCCACAGGGTAGACACCAGGCTGGTCTCATTGAAGCCCTTGACTGGTACTCAGAAGCTCCTTTGTAAATAAGTGAATGGTTGCAGGAATGAGTAGAAAAATGATGGAAGGTTCTTACTAAACACACAATAGAACATTATTTGTAAAGCCTCATGATGTTTTATCTTTACAATGCATCAAGACTCATTTAAACAGCCATATTTATTTTATAGAATTTCTTTGGACAAAAGTCCAAAGGAAATTTAGAAAGACAAATAAAAATACTGATTTTTGAGAGCACACAGCACTCATTTTAAAAGTGCTAATTATCAACAGCAGTCAACAATCTACTTTAAACTAAGTACTGCCCAAACAAGTTATATATTAGCTAATTTATGCCCCATCAAAGGTGAGAATCACTACCATATTGTAGACACAGCTATGTAGTGACTTCCCCTACACTGGTCAGCTCTGAGGACTGCAGAGCTCACCACGAAGAGAAAGTGACTCCTGAAAGGTGGGTCATACCTACCACCTGTTGGCTAGTTTGAGTTGAGTATCAACTCACTCTGTGTTGTAATAAGTTCATAGCAGTTTCTTTGAGGTCTTGGTTTCCCGCAATCTTTTGTAGTGATTCTTTTACTATGCTACCATATGATCTAACTGATAAGAAACATTGTTTCAATCTATGAAAATAACAAAAGACAAAGCCCACAAAATATGACTCATGTGTATAGACAGATCATCTACCAATCAGTTCAATGCTTTGAGATCACCAAGTTTTCTGTAAATTTCGTTTTCTTAGAAGTTCTGTATAGTCACACAAGAGTTAAACGACTCATATCACAGTGACATGTGTGCACCCATGTTTATAGCAGCCCAATTTGTGATTGCTACATCTTGGAAACAACTCAAATGTCCATCAACTGGAGACTGGATAAAAAAGCTGTGGTTCTTCTACAAAATGGAGTATTACTCTGCCATAAAAAATGATAAGTTTGAATCATTTCTACTTAAATGGACATACCTTGAGGGTATCCTCATAAGTGAAATAAATAGGGCACAGATAGGTACATATCGCATCTTTTCTCTGATATGAGAAAATAAAGATGTAAATGAGTCCTAGCATTGTATGTTATATATTGTGAAATAGAAAATACTCAATGTAAAATAGGGTGAAAGGGGAAAATGTTGAGATTGTAACAAAAAAGTAAGGAAACAAATTTTATGTATGGGGGGGTGGGAGGGTGAGTAGGGCTATGGGAAAAAATGAGAATTAAGTTGTGTCTTATAGTGGTAAAAATCCCCATTATGGAGTGCAATCATGATGTGTATATTTGATGTACCAATAAAGATTAAAAAAAAAAAGTTCTGTATAGTGAATTTGTAATTTTGAAGGTATTATTGTCTCTTGTAAAGTAATATCACTTTTCATCTTGCAAAACAAGATTATGGCCCCAATATCATGATGCCACTTTAAAGGAAATTAGGAAGTGTAGAAGATTAGTAAATATATCAGATAGATCACCAAATGGAGCTGTTTAAAATAGAAAGCTTTTATATAGAATAATTATGGAAAGACTCAATCTTATTCCAACTACAGTACCTTGTAATAATTCTTACATTTTAAATCATTTTCTTTTTCTAAATACATATCTAGAATTTTATAGAGAGTATTATTCTTTACTAAATCTTATTCATACATTATTTGGGATAA